>KI547146.1:367190-422245 GCA_000497715.1 Spathaspora arborariae UFMG-19.1A
TTCGATTCCCGGTCACCTCGCTAATACCTTGTCACCCCCGTAAACACTGTTATAAACTATTTGAGAAAAAATTAGCCTGGTTAGCTCAATCGGTAGAGCGTTTGACTCTTAGGAAATCATAGACATCAAAAGGTTGCGGGTTCGACCCCCGCATCGGGCTTTTCTATTTTACTTTTTAACTTGATTTTTGTCAATTCCTAGAAGTATATTTATATAGGTATGAACAAGATAATGTATTCTATTATCATATATCATGTTCGTTTAGTCTTTTGTCTTAGAGTTAGTTTTTTTCTACAATTGCACAATGCATGATAATTTTTGTTTATTATAAATAGTAAATATTAGCTAAACTTGTTCATGTTGCTCTTGCAATATTTCATCATGATATACTTTATCATCATTAGAATAGAATTCCGTTGTTGGAGTTGATCCTTTATTCTCGACTGACCAAGTTAATTCATCACTATTATAAGGAGAACTAGGCATATTACTTACAACTCTCGCTAAATTATTATCCAAACTAGTTCCACTACCATTCTTGAAAGTTTTCATGCTGGGGAAATTTGGATGATGTTCTGATATATCCACGGGTGTTAATTCATCTTTTTCAAATAAGGTTGATATCCAAGGTGATGAATTATTAAATGCAAGTATTGACTCAAAATCATCGATTCCAGTAGCTGGTGGTGGTGGTGGCGGCGCCATATTTTCCTTATCTTCATCATCATCATCGATTGGTGTTGGATCCATATTTATTACTCTTGTGTTTGATTTCGTGGCTATTGCAGGTGGGGAAATTACAGGATCAATATCGGTTAGTGGTCCACCAAACGAATTCAATTGATTCATTATATCATTGATATCCATAGGTTTCACTGAAGAACGTCGTTGAGCAATAACATCTAAATTTGAGCTAGGCTTCTCTTTATATTTCTGTTGTTGTAAATATTTCTTAACTACTGGTTCTGGTCTCATGAATCCCTTGTTGCGAAGGAATAAATAACAGGCATTACATAATGGACCAAACATTCCTTGATAATTTCGTTTATCAAATTCAGCAGTATTTCTCATTGATAAAACTTTTGGCGCTGAAGTGTTTGTGTTTGATTCAAAATATCGCCATGTGATGGAATCATTAGTGGCACATGTTGGGTTTAAACAGATTAATCCATGATTATGAGGAAGTTTAGTTCGAGAAATTGTATGAGTTCTTTTGGAATCTAGTTCTTCTAAATCAGGCAAGGATTGAAATGATGGTGTTGGGTTAACGTTGTCTGTTTTGTCATTATATGGTGGTTGTTGTGGTGTATATGGTGAAGGTTCATCAGTTTCATTATCATCGGATTCATCAGAATTATTTGTATTTTTCGTTTGTTCTTGATCATGATTGGGTTTATATTCTGGATCAGAACTATTACCATCTTCTTCTTCAATTGGAGAGGAAATTGAAGAGATAGGTTGTTGAATCATGGAACAAGTTCGAATAGCACGAGCATATCTCGATGAAGACCTATTTATTGGTTTTGGTTTATCAACAACCCGTTCTTGTAAAAATGGAGCCAGTTTAAATCGATCTTGAACTGATTTTGAATCATATCGCGAGGGGACATTTGAACGATCAGAATTCATGATTGTAGCTTGTCTTGGAGTAGGCGGGATAGTGGTGAATATGGGAAGTGATTTAGTACGTGTTGCCTTAGCTGCAACTGTAGTGTCAACATTTGTTTGTCTTTTCGATTGTTGTTGTGGTTGTTGTGGTTGTTGATATTGACTGGTTTCACTTGGTCGTTTCCTAGATTGTGGTTGTAACTGTGTTTGTAGCTGTGGTTGTGGCCGTGATTGTGGATTTGATTGTTGAACAGTAGTCTTCTCTACAGTATGTAGCTTCAATCTAATTTCCAAAGTCAAACTCGCCACTGACAGTTGATCACCAAATAAAAAACTAGCGCTTAAATTCCGACACACTCTTCCAGGAACTAAGGTTTTATTATTACTATTAACTAAACTGGTCAAAAGACCCTGAGTGACAAATGGTTCATCTGGTTGTTCTGTGATATCCTTATAATAAACAGCATAATCTTCATTATGTAAATTGAAATTCTCAGGCGAATGATTAAGGATTTGCGATATACAATGACGTAAATCAAAAGCTCCAAGAATTATAGGTTCTTCATCTGATGAATTTGGTAAGTTGATTGTTTTCACTGAATATTGAGATTTCAGGCGTGATAGAAATACTGTTGAGTTGTTATTAAAGGAATAAAGTACTTTGATTTGCATTCGTTGATGATTTTCGCTATCTGACATGGTTGTGTGGGTGTATTATGCTAAAATGGTGGTGAATAACAAAGTATAAACAAATCAATTTGCAAAAAGTGGGAAATGCTGAGTATAAACAACAAAGGGAAAAAAAGTAAATGGTGGAATTGCCAAAAAATGAATAACCTTGAAATGTGAATTTAAGTGCGGGCAGTGAAACTGTGGGACTTAGACACAATTTGTTGTGAGTTGGGCGGTCTGTGGGGGAGGGAGGAAGGGAGGGTATAAATTATGCAATTGAGATATGCTAATGCTATAAAGATGCCACTATAACAAAAGTTTGATATAGTGGTAGGATAACTTGAGGAAGTGGTAAGGAAAGTAAAAGAAGAAGAGAACCAGATTAAGTGAAAGTTTCAAATTGGTGAAGTCAAGATATTACAACTTCATAGTTAACCGAAAAAAAATCAAACTGCAAAAAAAAAATACAAAAATAAAAACAACGCGAAAAAAAAGCTGTAACGCCTCAACGCGAAAACCAAAAATGAAACAAAGAAAGGATCAGCGCTACCTTGATAAAGTTGAAATAACGATGAGACAACGAGGAAGAAGAAGAGGAGGTACAAACACGTCTAGTGCTAAACACAAATTAAATGCAATGTTGGTACAAATTAAATGTAGTGTTGGTACAAATTAAAATACACTGCTAGTGTAAATTAAATAAAGTGCTAGTATTTACATGTATATATCTTGGAGACGATTGACTGTACCAAGTGTGCATGTAAAGTATTAACATTTTCTCTTAACTATGTAAAAATTTATCTGATTATAGCATTACACACTTTCATGTTGCATTGAGGCCAATATGCACAGTTCCAGTATACATTTCTTATAATACTTTTTTTTTTACAAATTCTACAGCTGCAAATTGGATAAATTGCTAAATATCTACTATTACAACATTTATTAATTAAACTATACATTTCTTGATAATACAACTTCAAGATTAGAAACTTGTTGAGATAATTGTTTGGTCAATTCCAATTTCCCCCTTTCTCTTTCTTCGACACTTCTAAAACATTTCTTTGCCCGGAAATTCCAATCAATTATACAATAAGCAAAATAAACCCCAAACACCGCACATGAATAATTCATATTCCCAGCAGTAACAGGCATAACTGCTGGGAAATTATAAAATATAAATGTGAAAATTGACCATAATACAACAATAATATTACATATCAATCCAATATAGTATTTGTTTAACCAAAATGGTCCAGGTTTAATTTCATTTCTTTTAAAAATCAAGAAAACTGTTGGAATCAGGTATGAAATTGATAAGAAAAGTACACAACAAATTAAAATTGAATTGAATGCAGTCACAGACCCAAGATAAATGAATCCAATTACCGCATTCCAACAACATGACATTAAATGACTGTTTACCACTGATCCAGTCTTGTGATTTACTTTCGACCAATATTTACTACCAGGTAATCCATTATCTCTTGAGAAACTCCAAGCTAATCTTGCTTGCCATGTATGACAATTAATATTACATCCAATTGCTGTAAGTAAAATAAGAAATTGTAACCCTATTGCGGCAGCTTTTGAACTTGTTGCTTGATGGAAAATATCCATTATTGGAACACCTGTGTTACTATTTGCAATCCCGTCTAAATTCTTTATACAGAAAAACATAGCAATTGAATAGGTGAATGATGTAATAAATCCAATAATAACTGTACCTACAATTGCCTTGGGAACATCAATTCTTGGTCTCGTTGATTCTTCCGCTATATGAGTAGCAGCATCTAAACACAGGAAACTCCAATTAGGATTAATTAACCCAACAAAAAAGGCAATAGCACTTGAACTCCAACCTGTACCATTTGTAAATTCAATAAATACAAATTCTGGTGATTGAAATTCACCACCAGACATGGCTAATACCACAATAGTAATTATAACAAATGAAGCTAACGAAATATATAAAGAACCTTGAGAAATATGAGGTAATGGCCCTTCATAAACATTAAAAATTACCAATAAAATATTTGCCAATTCATAAGCAATGAAAACTTGCCATTTTTCGACAGTTTTACCAGGATGATTAATCATATACATCCCCACCACAGAGGTAGCAATAGAAATAGTTACTGAGGCAGATGTAAATACTGCACCAGCCCATGCAAATGAACCACATAAATACGAAGTTAAAGGTGCCCACTTTGCTGGAGCTAATTTTTGAGTCCAATAATATTGACCACCAGAATTTGGCATTGAACTAGCCATTTCTCCAAGTGTAACAGCAACACACATTCCTATAGAAGCAAGTATAATTATCCCATAAACAATCATCATTGGTCCACCGCTATTTATCCCGGCAACTAATGATGCAGAAATACCAAACCAAGAATTAGTTAATCCAAAACCAACACCTAAAAGAGCAAGCAAACTAAAACTACGCCTTAATTCAGGTGTATACCCTGTTTCTTGAGCTAATTCTAAATTAGCTCTTGCTTCTTCCAAGAGTTTACTAGCTTTTTTATTATCAGCTAAAGCTAATTCATCTAAATTCCCAGCAATACCAGGGATACCAATAGGTAAGTCTAAAGTATCATCTTGACTAATACTACTTACAGGATATGCTGCTTCTATTTCACGAATCTTTTCTGACATGTTTAATGAATAGTTAATCAAACTACATTCTACAGTACAACTTCTCTAGGCATATTTATATAATTCAGAAGATAAGAAGTAAATTACTTCACATCAACAATATAAACAATCATTTACAAGCAAGTCTATATTTTACTAAAATTTCATACGGGAAACATCTACTTAAAAGAGTTAATCTATTAATTCTCACCGTTGATAAGATTTTGGGGAACAAAAAATAAATATTATTTCCAACAATAGAGATAACAATGGAACATGCATTATCTTATCCTTTAAGGAAAAAAACCCCGATGTAAGGGGGGAGGTGAAGATCATAACTGGGAAATATGTCACACAAACTGTAGTATAAGTTCTTGAGATTGGAAAGTGAAGGGAGTAAGTAGCGGGGAGTTGACATAGGTTGTGATTTGGGATGATATAAGTCCATGTTATACAATGTAATCAAATACTGTGCAGTTTAAAACAAGTGATTTCAATATTCATAGAGTAAGTATCGCAGTTTCGCAATTGCTTTTTTGACTGTTTGGTTAGACACTTAAATTCTCGGATTATCTCTTTGCATATGCAATTATAATATCTTATCTGAATCCTGGCGAGTTTTGCACGCACTAACTACAAAAGGAATCAAACCCAGTTATTTATTGAATTATGGGGTAAATCACTCACTAACACAAAAAGAATTTGGTATTGTATAATTCCAAGATTATAGATTATCAATATTTTTTTTACGTAAAGAGATTAGGAACAATATTTTACCCAAGTATTCTATACATATACAGAATAGTTCCTATCACAATCTCAAAGTAATATTTAACCAAAAACAGAATATAATTGTAGAACATTACAATGATAAGATAGCTTACATAAAATTTTGTCTAATTGCTATGTACAGTATATACAAAAGATATAGGATTAATCCATCCCAATTAATTTTCTAACTTGTTCAATATTCTTCGTGGCCATATCTCTAGCCTTGTCTCTTCCTTCATCACATACTTTCTTTAAATATGTTTCATCTTTCATTAAATCTTCAAATAATTTACGTTGACTATTAAATTCATTAACAAGAACATCCGTGACATGATCTTTAAACTGTTTATGATCTTTAACATATGCTAATTCTTTCACTATCTCGTCAGTGGTTTTATTTGTAATACCACTTAAAATATTAATTAAATTAGAAACTCCAGGTCTTGTTTCAGGATCAAAATATACAGGTCCTTGAATAGAATCTGTAGTTGCTTTTCTAATCTTCTTACTAATAACTTCAGGAGGATCAGTGATATAAATACAACTATTTTGATCACTATCCGATTTCGACATTTTCTTTGTTGGATTTCTCAAACTTAAAATCTTTTTTGATGGAGTAAGTAATGTTTGTGGGATTGGAAAGAACTTAGTATTATAACTATGATTGAAAATTCCAGCAACACTACGACACATTTCTAAATGTTGAGATTGATCATCTCCCACAGGAACATGAGTACTTTTATATATCAAGATATCAGCTGCTTGTAATATAGGATAACACAATAATCCTGCCTTAGTATGTTCTAAAAATTTCAATTGATCCAGTTCAATATCCCCCAATTGTCTTGCTTTCAGCTTCCATTGGGTCATACGATTTAATTGTCCCATATTGGTAAGACAAGTTAAATACCAATGTAATTCTGTATGTTCAGGAACAGAACTTTGGTGAAATAAAATACATTTTCCAGGATCCAATCCACAAGATAAAATGCCAGCCATGGCTTCATATCGATTTTTCTTTAACTCCAAAGCAGGTTTAACTCCCGTGGTTATAGCATGAAGATCTGCAATTCCAAAAATATATTGTGTACCAGGTGAGTTTGTTTCTGATAGTGTTTTCCAGGACTTAATAGCTCCTAAATAATTACCAATATGGAATCTACCAGTTGGTTGAATAAGTGAAAATACTCGAGAATTATTAGGGAGATGTTGTAATTTTGTTATTTCTTGAACTGTACGTGCAGTGATAACTTTATTCATCGTGATACATATAGTGTGTCATATTTCAAAAGATTTCATTATATAAAAGGAATTAGTTTTTTTTTTTTCAGTTAGTTAGTGCGCTACCACGACAAGGTATACAGTCGTTATTTTCTTTTTTCATACTAGTGCGACATTTTTTTTCAAACCACACGAAAAATAAATTTATACAAATCCTCTAACCAACTGAGTCGGAATGTCTAGTAATCAAGGTAAGTTAATCACGTGGTATGAAAATGGCGGCCTCGGAATTTTCAAACCTTGGTATAAAAAAAATGTCGCGTTAGTTTCAAATAATTTGAAAAACACTGTATAAGGAATCTATGAGATTTTTACCAAGAACAAACTTGTGTAACATTGGGACTAGAAAGATGTCCCAAATACACTTATTACATTACAAATATTTGTAAGGACTGGTATAGCTTTCTGTAAATAGGTTACCTGGGCTAGTTGTTCACTATGAAAAGACTAATTGATTATATATTCAAATAAAGACTGTATAGATTACTTAAATGACAGGTGTATATTTCTATCTCTCTTCTCTATTTTCAGGTTCAATAAATCCACCATTAACATTCAGGATATTTATTCCCAGTTTTATTAACCTAGTTTCTAATTTCAATCTTTGTAAATGTCTCCATCGATTTAATTGAGAATATTCATGTAATTTAAAACCAAATACTCGAGGAACATAAGTTTCTTTAGAATGTATTGGAATTGCATTAGGGAAATTTTGAAAAAACATTGCTGGGAATGAAGTTCCAAAATATGCTCCATCTATAACAGCATGTCTATTTGATTTAGGATTAAATAAATCTTCACATTTTGCACAATAAAGTTTCACACTTGCAACTCTTGGAGAATCGTTAAGTCCAATAGGTAATAAAGGATGTAATTGACAATTTATTCTTGGGCAATATCCAAAATCTCCATTTCTAAATTTTTCAAACATTTTATTAAGTCCTCGTGAAGTTAGGATATATCTTGCATGAATTAGTCCATATAATATACGAGCATTATGTTCAAGGGTATCTCTTTGATCTTCTGGTTGACTATCTAAATCGATTAAATCTGTGATTATATCGATAAGGGTTGGTAATTTTGATACTTCTTGATTTAATCCAGTTAAATTAAATCTATCTCGAATATATTCATCATCAATATCACAGAAATATTCATTTCCTTTTATTCCAAGGAATAAATCAATCCAATATTCAGTAAAGTCAGATGAAGAATCAGTTATATAATCTGCCATTACTCTATTTACTGTCTAAGGTGGGTGGTGAAGATGTGAATTTTTTGTCTGACAATTTTTTCTGTTGTTGGAAAGAAAAAAAAACAACAGACAGACAGACAGCCAGACAGCCAGACAAACAGGCAGACAGATCTACAGAAAGATCTACAGAAAGACCTACAGACAGACCTATAGACAGACCAAAAGGTAGCAGTAGAAGGTAGTTAACAGACAGACACGATGAAATTGTTACAATTCCCCTTGGGACAATTCAATACAATCTCAATCAACAAGGACAACACAAATCTAATAGTTGGTGGCACTAACTTACAAATATATGACATGAATCAATTAATTGAATATGCTGAATTAAATCCACCTCCTAAACTACATCAATTAACTTCAATCACCCCAATACTGACAATAACTTGTCATACAGACAGTATAAACAATGTTCAATACTTTCACAACACTGATGAATTCATATCAACAGATATATCAGGGTATATTTATCATCATACAACAACACATACAACAGCACACGCAACAACAGCAACAACAACAACAACAACCAAGCAAATATTTCCATTTGGGAATAAACCCACAGTCGCAATTGTCGATATCTCAATATCTGCCGATGATAACCTTCTAGCATGGTCAACTACAACAGGAGAAATAAACTTATATTCATTCACAAGTAAAACCTTTCAAAAACTCAGTTGTTCATCATCTACGATTCAACGTAGTATTTCCTTTGATCCTACAAACAATTATCTCCTTACAATAGGAGACGACACATTAATTCACGTATATCAATATACTTCTACACCTTACAAATTCCGCCACATCACCAAAATTTCTCTGTTACTCAATAAGAATCGAAAGAATGTTCAATATAAACGTATTTCATGGTCACCTGAAGGTGAATTACTTGCTATTCCTACAGCATCCAAGAATCAAACATTAGTTATATCCTTAATTTCTCATAGTAATAACTGGAATACTAGTATTAGTTTAGTAGGTCACGATCTGACATGTCAAGTTGTAAGATTTAATCCTAAATTGTTCAAAGACAAGGAAGATCTGATATATAGTGTTGTTGCTAGTGGTGATGGAGAGGGGAATATTTGTGTTTGGAACACCACCAAAGATTCACCAATTGTTGTATTGAAGAAAGTTGGGGATGATATAAAGGATATGTGTTGGGTTAATTCTAATGTTTTAGTATGGTGTGGTCGTCAAAGTGTATACGTGGGTAAATTTGAACAATCAGAATTGGGTATTGTTGTTGATAACCAAGTTTTTGAAAAATTAACAGATTTACAGAAATCTTTAGTTAAGGATATTACTCATAAATATGATGATGGGAGTAGTAGTAAACGCGTTAAAGAGATTACATATATTGAAGAAATCAATGGTATTGATATCACCCAAACACAAACAGTGAGTGATAAAATAGACGTTCAACAGGAAGTTCCAATAACAACCACAGAATCTACAAAATCCAAAGGAAAAATCACACCTACAGTGATCCCACCACCTGATAATCCAATAGCAACAACAACAACAACTCCACCATCTCAAGACATTCTCGATTCAGCAATGACCACGAGAAAATCAACCCCTAAAAAGGTGAAACCTGTTTCACAACCTTCACAAGTAATTACTATGAAGAATGGAAAACGAAGAATTCAACCTGTATTAATAAGTACCACTAATCCACCACCACCCAAGAAGACAACAACAACAACATCAACAACAACCCCTAACAAGATAACCTCAACTACATCTATGGAATTTGATAAACCAAGTACAGTTATCAGTATCGACCATTTAAAGAAACGTCCAACTATTGATCCTCCTAATAAAAAACGACAACAATTGGAACCAATAAAATTTATCGGGACACCCATAATCAATCCAACAATTGCCATTTCCAAAATTCGACTTGCAACCCCCAAGATCCCCCTTCATTTTCAAACAAACTCCAGTGAATTAATACTTGATGTTAAAAATGGAAGTGGGAATGAAACCCAACCTACTAGAATAACATGTATAAAACGAGAAAAACCAATATGGACAGACTTTATTGCAAAACATGTGGGACTTGTAACTTCAGGAGACAATTTCTTTGCTGTTGCATTAGCCGATGGGAATATTGTCATATATTCACAAATTTCAGGGATAAGATTATTCCCAACATTAGTTCTAGGTAGTCCAATCTCATTTTTAGAAAGTTGTCAACAATATCTCATGTGTGTTACTAATGTTGGTGAATTGTTTGTGTGGGATATCCAAACAAAGAAATCAATATTGAATACGACAATTACTCCATTATTAGATTTAGGGAGATATGATGATGATGGATTATCAAAATCTGATCATATAACATTATGTGCAATAACAACCAAGGGTATCCCCTTGATTACCCTCTCTAATGGTAATGGATACATGTATAATTCTTTACTTGGAATATGGCAAACTGTATCCGAATCATGGTGGTGTTTTGGGAGCCATTATTGGAATAGTACAACTACAAATATAAATTCAATTATAGATATGTTGGAACATCATACTAATGAAGAAATATCACGCAAGACAAGAAGTGGTAGGGGGAAATTATTTAATAAAATAAGTAAGAATATGATTATGAAAGAGGGATTTGAAAGTTTGGAAAATACAATCAGTATAAATCATTTAGAAAATCGGATTAAATGTGCTGAGATATTGGGGGAACTGGAAGAATTTAAGAAATGGTTTATTATTTATGTTGAAAGGTTATGTGAGTTAGGATTGAAAGTTAGATTGTTTGAAGTATGTCTGGAATTAATGGGACCAACACTGAAGGAACCAAAGACGACTGAGGTGAATGGAACCACACATCTGACGACCTCTTGGACACCAACAATTTGTGGTTGGGATAAACAAACATTACTTAAAGAAATAATATCTACATGTTCAATCCATCGTGATGCTCAAAGAGTACTAATTTATTTTGGTGAACAAATTGGATTAGTTTAGTTTAGTTCTATTAGTACTATATACATTTATAATTTATAAACATTTGAATTATTCCATCCTCTTTTACCTAATAATCCTGTAATTTCACCTTGTTCTCCTATATCTAACTTTTTGGCCCCGGCTAAATATTCAATATATCCATCAGGACCACAAACTAAACTTAATGCAGCATTGGGTTTCTTGTACTGTTTAGTTACTTTAGCTTGATCTAATGCTGTATCATACCTTTCTCCTCTCTCTTCTTTACTTTTAATCTTACGTGGGAGAGTTATTTCTGTTTCTTCAATTTGTTTTTCAAGTATTTCCTTTAATGGATGATTTTCAAGGGCTTTTGGAGTTAGATATGCTGGTTTTTCAGGTGTTGGTATATCCTTAAGTGTAATTGGATTAACATTGTCTATATGAGTAGTCACACTAACGCGATCTAATTTATTAAGAAAGAATAAGAATCGAGAGAGCGAAGCACCAAGTTCATTTTCACTCCTAGCACTATAATGAATGTTAATAAATCCTAAATACGGTTTCCTTGAAAACAATACTTGTAAAATCGGTGTTATTCCTGTTCCACCTCCATAAAAATCCACAGTATCTAAATCGGGAATACCATATTGTTTCATAATTGTTGACTTAAAATTTTCAGGTTCTACTTTTGAAGGAATATCCTTAAATATCGGTCTTGAATAATGTAAATTCAAAGGATGCCGAGGAAACTTGTATTCCATGTATGGGCCTCTTAACTCAAGTATATCACCAATTTCTTTCGAAGTAATATACTTGGAAACTTCTCCATCTTGGTAGCGTTTCACATATAAACACATAGTCCCCAGTCTATCATACTCGTCAATATCAGGATCAATAACTTTAAGTAATGGCAGTTTCTTACCTGACCTAGTATATTCCGATTTCATAAAATATAAAGGAAGTGGGGTATATCTTCTCACGATATTAATTTCAGGTTGTTTTATATCAACGCTCCAAATTCCTTTACTTCCATTCCAAATTGTTTTGGTTTCATAATGTAAATTATATGCCAGTTGCCAAGAAGTTGAACAAGGTTGAATTTCAATAATCATATGACTATCATCGATTACTTCCTTATGTAACACTCTAAACTTTGTAAATGTTTCCCGAGAAAGTATATCATTCAGTTCTGATTTATTATCATCAATTATATAAATCTTAATAACATATCCACCCCATGCAACAACTAAAACTGTAATTATTTTAGGAATGTATCTAGTCCAACGACTGGTTATCTTAGGTTTCGAAGTTAAATTCGTGAATTCATCTTGATTAGGTAATGTTGGGTACTCGTAACTTAATCTGGTATGATTGAGTTTTGGAATATATGGTTTATTAGATTGTTTAAGCAAAGGTGTTATATCATTTGTTATTGGAGCAGGAGCAGATTTTGTAGTTTTAGAACCAGCTCCAGTCTTTGTCAATTGATGCTTCTTAGGAATATCTGGCAATTTACTTGAATTAAAACGTATACTACGTCGAATTATCCTCTTGAACATCTTCACTTCCACATCAACACTAGAAAAATTTTTCAAGATTTTCAAAATTTTTCAGAATTTTCAACCCGATTCTATTTGTCATATCAAGTTGACTATGCAATTACTTCACTCAACACAAGCACATTCAGGACCTATCTGGTCCATATCAACTCATGCAACACTTCCACTACTCGCCACAGCCTCTCAGGACAAAACCCTGAAAATATACTCGTTATCTCAAGCACACAACTTACTTGCAATTCTTGAACAAACTCATACTCGATCAATTCGATCAATTTCATTCAAACCACCTTTAGACAACTTCGATTTACCTGTTCTAGCTTGTGGTTCATTCGACTCTACTATATCTATCTGGGGGATCGATGAACCTGAGTTTTATTCTGATGTTGAATCAGAATTCGATCATTCTAAGATAATATGTTCTCCAAATAATGAATGGAATTTAATGGCATTAATTGAAGGACACGAGAATGAAGTCAAGAGTGTAAGTTGGAATTCTCAAGGAAACTTACTCGCATCTTGTTCACGAGATAAGACAGTTTGGATATGGGAAACTGACCAGGAGACACTCGAAGAATTTGAATGTATTGCTGTGTTGAATGATCATGAACATGATGTTAAATATGTGTGTTGGCATCCTACACGCAACATCTTGGCTAGTTGTTCTTATGATGATACTATTAGAATATATGCTGAAGATGATCACGATGATGAGTTTACTTGTGTTGGAGTATTGAATGGCCATGAAGGTACTGTATGGAGTTGTCAATTTGAACAAACAGATAGTAATAGGATCAGGTTAGCTTCAGTTAGTAGTGATTTAACTGTTAGAATTTGGCAGGGTAACGTTCCTGAACGTAATAGTGAGAAACAATTACCAAGTTCTATAAAACATAATAGGGAAATGGTTTGGGAACAAGAATGTATTCTTCCACAAGCACATACTTTCCCTATATATTCAATTGCCTGGTCTAAACTGGGAAGAATAGCTACATGTGGATCAGATGGGAAAATTGTAGTATACAAAGAAGCCAATACAGATTGGGAAATAGAAACTAGTTACGATGCAAGTCATGGAGTATCAGAAGTAAATTGTATTGTATGGGCTAACCTTGAAGGTAAAGAGATATTAGTAAGTGGAGGCGATGATGGTTGTGTCAAGTATTGGTCTATATAATTATACCAAGTAATATAAAAAATGCAACAACACCAATTAAAATCACTAAACAACACAACATTCTCCCATTCAGTCTGCGTTGGTACCTTTCAGCTCTATTTAATTCATGTGATGCTTGTTGAGCATCTGTACTATAGCTAAAAATATTATTTTCAATTGAATCAACTTGAAATTGTTGTTCTTGAATAATGGATGATAAATTGGTGAAAATTTCATTGATTTCAAGTGTATCATGATGTATTTGTTGTAATTCTTGTTCTCTTTGTTGAATAAGTAATGTTTGTTGTTCGAGTTCTTCAGCATTGATAGGTTCATATGTGATTTGAACTTGTGTTTGTTGTTGTTGCTGTTGTTGCAGCTGCAGCTGCAACTGCAACTGTTCCTCTCTACTCTCTTCTTGTTGAACCCCAGTCAAACTTTCATACCTTTTCTGTAAATTTTTAAAATTAACTAGAGCATCTTTAATCAATTTAATTTGAATCAGTTCTCGTTGACATAAATATCCAATAACTTCAACATCCTCTTTATTCCGTTCCATATCACCAATCACTCCATTAACTTGTTTAACGACATCACTAACCTTTTTAAAGCTATTCGTTGTTTTTTTAAATTGATTACTTAAACTTTCTCCTAACTCAATATGACCTTGTTCATATTGTAATAAATCTGTTTTTAAATTAGGTAAAAGTTTATGATTTATATGATGTAATTGATTTTCTATACTTGTTGTTAAACTATCAAATTCTGGGAAGTCTTGATATTTGTATGATTGGTGTGTTCGAGTACTTTCTAAATCTGATTCAAAGGGGTTGTTAAATGACATTTTGTATATGTGTGTAGTTGTATAATGTATGTAGTTGTATGTGTAGTTGTATACGTGTGAAGTTGTATACGTGTGTAGTTGTATATGTGGTAATGAATTAGGGGCAAAAAAATTCTTCGCTTGTCTCGTATCTGGTATGTTACCAAACTGTTGTCAAGTAGGAAGTTAATACTGTAAAGATCTACAAATTCAGGTTATACATCTAATATATTCATTATTTCTATAAAGATAAATTAAAAAAATGGTTCAATTGCTCAAAGGAGCAAGAAATTTACAGGTTTATATACTTTCTAATTTCAAGATTAACCCTCGAACTAGAGCTAGAGCTAGAACTAGAGCTGTAAAACTCTCGCGAGAAAGTTAATCTCATAAGAGCCTTACAACTCTTATTCGATTTGTTTATTCCTGCTCAGAAATAAACTTTTCACATTCCAAAGCTGCCATACATCCAGTTCCAGCAGAAGTAATTGCTTGCCTATAAATCTTATCTTGAACATCACCAGCAGCAAATACACCAGGAATTGAAGTTGAAGCAGTACCAGGAACAGTCTTAATATATCCAGTATCATCCATGTCTAATTGACCTTCAAAAATCTTTGTTGCTGGTACATGACCAATAGCATAGAATAATCCATTTACTTGTAAATCTCTAGTTTCGTTAGTTTTATTATTCTTTATTGTCAACAGATTTAATAACTTCCCATCTCCCTTAGCTTCAATTGCATTAGTATTCCATAATACTTCTAATTTATCATTATTTAAAACTCGTTTTTGCATAATTGTTGAAGCTCTCAATACATCTCTTCTAACTAACAAATAAACTTTAGAGCCATATTTAGTTAAAAATAACGCTTCTTCACATGCAGAATCACCACCACCAATTACAGCCAAAGGCTTATTTCTAAAAATTGGTACTGCACCATCACATACTGCACATGCAGAAATCCCTTGTTGCCAATAAGTTTCTTCACCAGGTAAATGCATACGTTTAGCACTTGCACCAGTAGCAATAATTACTGCATCAGTAGTAATTGGTTCAGAATCTTCATTCCATTCAGTCCATAATTTAAAGGGTCTACTTGATAAATCAACTTTTGAAATAGTTTCAGTAATAACATCAGTACCAAATCTCATAGATTGTTTCTTCATATTTTCCATTAATTCAGTACCATTTATCCCTTCAGGGAATCCAGGGAAGTTTTCAATATCTGTTGTAGTGGTTAATTGTCCTCCTGCAGCAATACCATTTGCAAGCATACCTTCATATAATGTAGGTTTAATTTCAGCACGAGCTAAATAAATAGCAGCTGTATGAGCTGCAGGACCAGAACCAATAATTGTAACTTTATTATGAGTCATTGTGTTTGTGTTTGTGTTTGTGTGTGTTTGTTTGTTTGTTTGTTTGTTTGTTTAATTATTTAATTGTTTGTTTGCTTCTCTGCTTGTTTGCTTGAATTGAGTTGAGTTGTTGTTGAAAACTGAAATATTTCCCTGTTTTTATAGTTGTTTTTTTTTGTCGACCTATTGTTTGCTTAGAAATGTTCTTGGTCTAGACTTTGGCACGGGATGATTACATTGCGCGAAAAAAAAGAAACTACTACCACCAGAGAATTCAAAACCCTGAAAAGAAAAAGAAAAGCCTCGTACCAACAACGTATAATCATGTGATTTACCGAACCTGGAAAAGGTCTCGATACTCTGCTTAATAATCCTACTTCTATCACAAAAAAAGAAACTTGGTTAATTCTCTATAAATTCTTTAACTATAGGACATTTCTGAATAATAGGATCTAATAACACATTAGTCATAAACCATTGTAAACCACGACGTCGTTCTTCTAACCAATGATTAGCTAATAATATTCTATCCATACTAAACAGATCTCGTGGTGGTAATCCCGGAATTCTAACTCCTTCATCATGTTTAAAATATTCTACTAATCGTGATCTAAATTCAACAATTTCATTATATCGTTTATATTTTATAATACTAGAATATTCTAAATCATTTATGGTGATTTTAATAACCCATACCATATATGATTTACCCCCAGTACCTTGTATAAGATGATGTTCTCCAACTAAAACATCAGTTATATGTGTTGGAGTAACATCAGTATTGTGGTGTTCCAAATCTTCACCGTAATGAAGTTCAATTGGAATAGGTAATATTTCATTAAGTCGTGAAATTGAATTAGATTTACTTCGATTCATATGTCCCTCCGTCTCTTTGTATAGTATATATCTTGCTTTTTTCGTTTGTGTTTTGAAATGACCAAGATTTTTAGTCACGTGATAATCTTTAACGCTTTTTTTTTTTTTATAAAACAAAGGCCAAATTCTTTGACATCAAATATGAACTCTGTACATTGCTAATTCAATTAAGTAGAATATGGACCCAATTAAGTCAAAATATTCATTGTATAAACGATTACTACATAAATTCCAAGCGCGTAGAGATATTCCATTTCGACGTAAATTCTTTGTAGGATATGATCTTCATGGTAATACATATTGGGAATTCACAATAGATGGACAAATTAAACATTTACGTCGTAAATTACAACCATATCGCAAGCAATTATTTGAAGCAGATTATTTTAAAACTATACCTCCACAATGGTTACAATGGTTAAGAAGAACCAGAAATTTGCCACCTACTTTACAAGAATTATTACAAGATGAAGCAAGACAAGCGAGAATTAAAATCTTAGCACAACTGGCTGATGTTAAATGGATTGCTGAGAAGGAAAAATTGATTAGAGATCAAGCTACACGATTGGCTAATGAATTAGAACGTGTTAAATTAGAAGGTGAACAATTTAACCAAATTCAACAGCAAAAAAAGTCCGAAAGTGAAAAACTACCTAGTGATCCTTGGGAAAAAGCAGAAAATCCACAAGAAAATCCAATTAAATCAGCCCAAATTAAACCAAGACATTAATAGAACATGTATATAGCATCTATTCATTTAATTTAAGTTTCTTTTCCACCATCCCAACTAATAAATCACTATATTTCTCCAACATATCTTGTTGTGGTTCACCAAATAATTCCAACATTTCAATAAGTTTATCATTGACTAATTTCTTGTCGTTAACACTAAGTCCTGGCAATTTACGTTTAATTTCATCAAGTCTGTTTAGTATTCCATCGACGGTGTTACTCTGATCATTTAATACAACATGGGGTAGTT
The DNA here is from genome assembly GCA_000497715.1 of Spathaspora arborariae UFMG-19.1A. NCBI lineage: Eukaryota > Fungi > Ascomycota > Pichiomycetes > Serinales > Debaryomycetaceae > Spathaspora > Spathaspora arborariae. Next base: position 385,113 of record KI547146.1, read on the forward strand.
TTTTGTATGTTGGTGTTGATGGTTTATTAGGCAGAATAGTTCTTAATGGTGATTGTAGTTTCGCAGCTGTGGCAGTTGTATTACTAGCAGTTAATCTAGCAACAAAATTGGGAGTACTCAGTCTTCGTCTAAGTGTTTTGGGAGGTGATAATATTGGAGTAGCTCGTTCTGACTTTTCTAGAGATCTCTTTTCAGGAGACCTAGGTAATATCTTTCTTGTTACTGATCTCATAATCATATCAGGTGAACTACTCTCATTCCATTCCGATATTGTTCTTGATAAATTCCAGGTGAATAAACATCCATCACATCCAACAGACACCAATTTATCCTTATGCATAAATAATCCTAATATATTATCCAGATGTCCCCAAACAACACATAATTCATTCCCGCCATCATATTTGAAAACTCGTAAAGATTTATCTGTACTCCAAGTAATTAAATAATTATCATATTTTATAAAATTTTCTACTTGGATAAATTCATTAGTTTGTGAATTAACATATCTTATTGATTTCTTAAATTCAACACTATCTAAATCATATATTTGTAATGTTTTGTCTGATTGACTTACAATAAGTTCATTATTATATATTTTCATGGTTATAGGTGTTGCCTTTAAGGTAATCACTTTATCAAGATTGATTTTAATTGAATCTTGTTTATATAAAGTGTGTATGGAAATTGTCCTATCAGAAGAACAAACATATACTTTATTTTGATTATATAAGACTTTCAATAAATTACCTTGATGAATAGGTACAGTTTCAATTAATTCAAAATTGTTTGAATTATTTTGGAAAAATTGAATCATACGATCTCGTCCAATCGTACATATCATTTCAATATTTTCAAATGTAAATGCAATTATTTGATTAATACTTGATGAGTGAGCTTTCGTTTGAAATAAGATATTATAATCAGCTTGATTTACTTGTATAACATACAATCCTCCGTATTTATCACCAATTATTAATTTATTATTAAATTCTTGAATTGTAGTTATTGAATTAGAAATTATACCTCCATTTGATAATTTAAAATTAATCAAATCATTCAGTTTGAAATCGGTAATTCTTTTAATACTTCCCTGTTTGGAAAATGCAAGAAAACTACCATTAATCTCTGTAATACCAGCAATATCTTTTATAATCGATTGTGCCAAAACTGTCTCTTCATTGGTTACTTTATCTATAAATTTAATTTGTTCTTTATCATTCAACATTAACAATTTCCTGGTTGAAAAATTAACTAGTTTAATTATGGGTTTTACTGGTGTTGTCATTTCTTTTGAAGGACTTAACATATTGACTCGACGAGGAGAACCATTACTAGCCACTTCAATCTGGACTAATTTTGAAATGTCCATGTTTGTCACTTTATAATCATTTGTTCCAAACCATACTTTTTCCAAATCATAATCAATTGATCCAAATTCAACTTCAGGACCCTGTAAACAATAAATCTTCACCTCTGAACTCAATTTTAACAATAAAAATTGATTATTATTACTAATCACTAATACTTCTTCATCATTCACTACACAAGCATCTAGAAAATTTGCATGAATTAAATTCCCTAAAATCACATTTTTCCCACGAAGTATATTTGATTTTACATGAATTTCAAATTTCCATACTTTTAAAATTCTCAACCCTAAAGTAATAATCATATTTTCATGCCAAATTACTTTATTTATAACTGATGAGCATCGATTACTTGCCAGTAAACTCACCTGATTCCCATTCAACTTCCAAACATTAATATACCCATCATTAACCACACCTAATGAACATAGCCACTTCAGATCAGGAGAAAAAACAACAGAACTAATCCCAAATGAATGTTCATATATCAAAACAATAGGATTCTGACTCAGATTAGGCGCCAATGAAAATATAAGAATTCTAGGCAGATATCCTACCTCTCCTAGTGCTAATAATTTCCGATTTGGTGATATGGCAATACAATTAATTGTTCTCACTTTATTCTGTAATTTCGAAGGCGATGCATGAAGATCATCAGAACTTGAACATGAAGAATCACTACCTATAACCATAGGTGAATCCATGGGATATCCGAAATTATCCTTAGTTGTATCAGGACATGTATAACTATTATTAGCACAAAAGAATCTTTGTGATATAATTTCATTAGTAACTTGATCGATTTGGCATACAACAACACCACCACTTGCTGTATATGCCACAAGATCTCCTTGGAGGATAAATTGATTTGTTGATTTGGCTGATGTACCAATTATTCGTGATGTACTTAAATTAGGTGCGTTTTTATTGGTACCATTACTTTCCAAATCACTCATTATTGTACTTTACACGATGTTAACTGTTTGATTGAGGTGTGGAGTTGGTGTTTGACTCTTGTTTTTATTTCTGGTTGCAAGTTTTTGATATTTTCCCAAATGTAAACATGCTAAAATAACTAGACAACAAAAAAAAAAGAGACATAAAAGATACGACATTTTCAAGATGTCGTAAGACATTTACAATTTGGTCATCACAAGCATAAGCACAAGTACAACCAGAGCACAACCAGAGCACAACAAAGCACAAGCAAAGCTAAATGGCTCAAGAAATCTCACTTTCTATTGAAGAAACCAATAAACTACGAGCTAAAATTGGATTAGCACCTATTCCTGTACAAACTAACACTTCTAAACAGGATAATGTTATTGAACTATCACTTGAAGAAACCAACAAGTTAAGAATATCAATTGGATTAAAACCTATACCGATAGAAATCAAACAAGAGCAAGTAATAATTAAACAAAAGGTTGAATTAAGCCCTCCTAAAAAGCAAGAGAAACGAGTATATGAGCATGAAATTCACGAAGATAAGACTATTTTTGATGAACCAACAACTTCAACTGACGAATGGCTTGAAAATTTAGGCAAGAAACAACTTGAGCAACCAAAAAAGCGACAAAAGCAAGTACAACTAAAGCAAATACAACGAAAACAAGCACAACAATCAGACATAGACTCTATCAACGTCAAAATTGGTCATTTAAACAAAGAATTACATCAACTTGACAATAATGACATATTTACAATGGAAGACAGTGAAATCATTAATGAATCAGAAGATATTTTAACTAATGAGAAATTATTACAACAGGCAAAATTAAAACGAGATTTAGCAGAAAGTAAACAGGCAGAATCTATAAAATTCAGTGGGAGAAAACATATATCTCAAGAATCAGACTCGGAAAATGAAGACGATGATAATTATCTTATTCAAGATAAAATAGTCATGACTGGTTCTTCTATATCATTATCTAAAAAACCAAACAAGAAACAACCCACTATTTCCAGTTTATTTCAAGAATTGGATGAAGCGTCAAACAAACTAACTCCCATAAAGATGAAAAAGATCAAATCCAAGAAAAAGAACCAATCAAAGCCAAGGATCGTGGATGAAGAGATAAAACCAGTTGAGTTAAGTAATATCGATGTTAATATAGAAGATGACTATGAACAAGATTTACAAAATGCGTTAATTTCAACTAGACGAACTAAAGAGACTAGATTGAATGCAGAACAACTTGCCAATGAAATCGTACAAAGTAAACGTTGGCAATTAGAGAATAATCATATTGAAGGGGATCTGTTTCTGCGTGTATATGATGAAACTAGTGAATTTTTGAATAATTTGGATAGTAGTTTATTAACTGAGAAGACTGAAGAGATTAAGCAAGAACCAGAGGTTAAACAAGAACGAGAAGTTAAAGGGGAACCAGAGATTAAACAAGAACCAGAAGTTAATCAAGAAAGTTTACAAACTGACCAAGAAACACCTCAGTTTAATGGAATTGCAGAAACCCTTAAATTCCTTCAATCAAAGAACATCATCTCAGAAAAATCTCAACAGGAAAAATCTCAGGATATTGAACGAAATGAAGCTACAAAACAAACAGAATTACTTAAACTTAGAATATCCATCGAGGAAAGAATATTACGTCAAGAATTAGAAAAAGATAATACATACATGCGACTTCCAAAAGTTGAAAAAATCACTCGATTTGAACAAGAACTTGATGAGAGACTTTCTGCAAAGGGTATTATTATTGAAGATCAGCATATCAGAAATGGTCATCGTACATCAAAAAGAAATTCTTCAAACGTTAAAGTTGAGAATAAACTTAAATTATACAATCCAAAAGTTGAACTTACTTATAAGGATGATCTGGGGAATATTTTAAATACAAAACAGGCATATAAACATTTATCACATCAATATCATGGAACAGGAATTACTAAGAATAAACAAGATAAATTAAAAACAAAGGTTAAAGAAGAACCGCTTGAAAAAAGTATAATACGATAGTTTACATAAAACAAATAGTTTGCATAGGGTGAGAAATATCAAGACCAGATTCACTTTCCGATAATTCTGTAGTTCTTCTCCGCCATATATCCAGTCTCGTTAAAAAATGATCATTCTTAAATTTGGAAAACACCCTTTTGATTTCAGAAATGTTCTGATTTTCCAAGAATTATCGCTATCGTACCTCCATTGATATGCTTGAATCGGAGAATTATCGGCACCCTTGAAATACCTATTCAAATCCTTTTCAACTCCTACGTGATTCTAATATCCAATCTTTAGTCTACCTAGACGAATTGAAATGTTTTGAGAAGACAAATAAGAAAAGTTCATATCAATTGGGCAAAAATCACTAAATAAGAAAACACTTTGCAAACAATTGGAAGGTAATTCGGTCAATAGTACTTGAAAATTTATATGAGAGATACTAATGGTCAAACGTTTGAGGTTGTAAAATCCATGACCACTATGCTCCAATTGGTGATATTCATAGTTCTATTTGGTATATAACTCAAATGAATATATCACGACTGTTAAGTGATGTGACTTTTCAAAGTCCCTTCTCTTAACAGCTTTGTTCTTAATATTACAGATTTTATTTTTAAACTAGACATTCCATTCAATCGAAAAGTATTCTGATACACCCAGATTGAAATTAGCTAGTTTTAAAGTTTGTAGCGACCTTAGCAGAGGGATAAATCAAATAGCAGGAAATTGCGTTTCAAGCTTGAGAGTTAAATGAGTAATTGTGAATTTACCCATGTTCTCGCAATAATAAAAACAATATTGTGAGGATATATATATTTCTTGTGAGTATATATATCCTGTGAGAATCCTAAATGGAAGATTTTCGGATTGGAAATCAATTGTTAATTTTCAAGAATTATACTAATCCAAAGATATTTCCTTTTTAGTTCCAATTGATTAAGACTGGAGAAAATAATGGAGAGAAGATCTCCTGGTGAAAACAATATTGAACCGAGTTCTGGGTTGTTGTAGTAAGTGCAAATATGTTGCCATTTGGAGTTACGGTGCAATATCGCACATTAGGCATAAAAACTAATTGATATTATCTAAAATAGAATTACTTATAGGGCAAACTTAATATGTCAAAGGTTGTATATAGACTGGTTATAAAAATAACTAACAACAATCACATGTAATACAATATAACAAATTAATAGAGGTAAACGGTAATAAAAAGTAATGAGCTAGTACAATCTCGACTCATGAATCATTCTTTGACCCCTGTAGCTTTTCTCTATAGTATATTGAGTCCAATTAGTAATAACCAATTTCAATTTTGGAAAACTTCCTTCCAAGTGTAAAACACGTCTGATTGATAAGGCGATTAAACTACCATCAAAATTTATCACGTTTCGATTCGGTAAAGTTTTATAAATTCTATGGAAATATTGTAAATTCCTCATTTGTGGTGGATATGATCCTATTAGCTTAATTTTACGTATTGACTCTTGCTGTGAGTTTTTCAAATTCTCAAACAAATTATCAATATCTAAGAGAACATTAAATAGGGAAAAACTTTCCAAACAGTTGGAAACCAGATTTGTCAATAGGGTTTTAATATTTAACACCGGGCAGTTGATAGTTACGCTTTTGAGGTTAGGAAATGGGAGAATTGGATTAGATATTGGTAATGGATCGATATAATTCGACTGGGTGTACATCTCAAAGGAATTTAAAGCGTTGATATTAAATATTTCAGGCATTTTATTTATTACAAAATCTGTTTTTAGCCACTTAGTAGTCAACATTACAGATTTTAGTTTTAGATTAACTATTCCGTTTGATCGAAAGCTTTCTAATGCACCCATATCTACATTTATTAGTTTTAAAGATCTTAGCAGCATTAAAAAGGGGATAATCAGAATATCGGGAATTTTTGTCCCAAAATTGATAGTTAAATGTGTAATTGAGAAGTTACCCATATTCTGGTCATAATGGGAAGGATATTTGGCGGATATATATAAATCCTTTAATGACCCTAAATTAGAGAATTTCACAATATTTTCGAATTTTTCATTTTCTTAACTTATACTAATCCAAGGATATTTCACTTTTAGTTCCATGCATTGTGGAAGCATGTTATCTTCATGACAATCTATCTTTTCAATGAATCTAACATTTTGTGATTTAATCATTTTTGTAAAATTTCTTTCCAGATTGATAACGGTCCATTTAGTATAGAAAGGGATGTAGGTTTGATAATTGATCAAAATACCCACTCCTGGTCCATTTACATATATATATTGGAACAACTTTTTGGTGGCTATGATATTCAACCTGCAATTTACTAACATAAGGCTCACTAGATCCAATTGATTAACATGCGAGAAAACAATGAGGAGAAGTTCTTCCAGCAAAGACAAAGGTGAAACTTCTTCAGGCATAATATGTCTCAATGTTTTCTCTAAAGCATGTAGTTTTAGACTTAAAAAGCGAATGGTCCTATTCGTTTCACTCAATGAAGCCCTAATTTTGCTTTCAAAAGTTTTAGTACAATATGGCATATTTAAGCAATATATGTAAAACAAAATTGCCGGTTTCAAATATTCAATTACATATTTGTGTTTATTTATAGGAATTTGAAACCAACTAAAATGGACAATAACTGATGAACAAGAGGTTAATCTTTCTTTATTTGCAGTATTTAATAATACGACCTTCTGTTTTACCTTGGACTTTCTTAGTAGAGAAAAAACGGTTTTGGGTAATTTTGCAACATAATTTAGTAAGCGTAAGACATATCTTATTTAAGGTTATTGTATCCAATAAACATTACAGTAAGTATATTGTCATATCATACTCTCTAGTTGGGTATTCTACATGTAACCTGGATTGTGATTGAAAAATATGAGACATGATTTAGCAATGAATTATTGATATTTTTGCATGATCAGTGTTTTTTGTTGATAGGATTTAGATTATTACATCATAGTTGATGCAAGTATAGTATCTGATCAATGAGATCAAGTTGTGGGGTTTAATCTGAGGTATAAATACATTATTTGTATTACATGTATTACCTACATTACCTACATTACCTACATTACCTACATCACATACATCACATACATCACATACATCACATACATTACTAACTACACGACAAGTACAAGTTCCTAGTTTTCATCAAGAAAGTAAACTTTTTATCCCGCCTTAGGTTTTATGCAGGCTTGAGCACATATTGATGTAGTAGATAATAAAAAAAAGATGATTTGTATAAAAGCAATTAATAAAATAACCGGGTTTATGGTTTACCGAGAAAATTATCTGATGCAATTTTGTTATTTTTTGTACCACTAGATAGAATCCGATGTGCGGAATTTATTATATAACAAATATTAGCCAATTACAGGTTGTCAACTGTAATTATTTTATTAACTATTTAATACTTGATCATACCATAATGAAAGTACTCATGGCATTTAATACTTGAGTTATTAAGAGAATATCACTATTAGCATACAGTCAAATACCAGTAGGGAAGTGTAATTAAACCATTCTCGTAAATAACCTCCATTCTGCAACACAATTTTAAATAGCCGCCATCTCTGGTAAAAAGATCTTGGAAGTTTGTAGATGGAAAAGATAAAAAAAAATTTTTTTTTCTAGGCTAGCTTCACTCTGATTGGTACAATGATCCGATATTTTATATTTATTAATAAGCTAAAAGTACTATAATTTGAAAATTTTATTGCGAGTTTTTCTTTTATCTTTTCTATCAGTAAAGTTGTTTCAATTCCTTTCTTAACTTGTATTTACAAAGAACTTACAACAAATTCAAATAAAGTATCACATTTTGGTGAAAGTGTAAAAAATTTAAATTTAGTTATTTGCCACAGGAGGATACATCTCATCCTTTTTTGAAAAACTTGCAATTATCAAGCAAATATGTTACAACCACCAAAGCCAGTCAAGTATGCCCCCATACTAAGTAACGACTCATCTGTGGATATTTCTAACCAAGGATTACAACAATTACAACGATCATCCCTGATTTTTTCTCCTGTCCCATCTCCCACATTCTCTTCTTCTTTATCCACACTTACATCTAAATCTATACAACTTCAGAAAACTACATTAACAATACACGGAATGACATGTGGTGCTTGCTCAGCATCAATTACAGAGTCGTTAAAATGTACTTCAGGGGTAATCGATGCTTCTATATCCTTAATCACTGAAAATGGAGTAATAACTCATGATACAAATATAATAAATTCACAACAAATTAAAGAAATAATAAAGGGTTGTGGGTTTGATTGTGAAGTTCAAACTACTTCTGTCTTTCTGGAACCAAAAACTAAAGAAATTGAGACAGTTATATCAGTTGGTGGTATGACATGTGGTGCTTGTTCTGCATCGATTACAAATACTCTTCAAAATATTCCAGGAGTAAAGTCAGTTTCAGTTTCATTAATTACAGAAGAGGCGTTAATTAAACATGAAGATTCGGTTTCTTCAATTAGCTTGATCGATGCTACTGAAAATTGTGGATTTACTGCTAAATTAGTGAAATCGGCTCCTTGCGGAAGTTCTGGAAGAACCAATAGTGAAGAGGAAGAAGAAGATACATGTCTTAAAATTGTCGGTGTTAGCTCAGGAGTTGATGCTAATGCATTACGTTATAATATAGAAGCTTTTTTGCATAGTACTCCTGGTGTTGTTGAATTTGTACTTGCATTGAGACATGCAAATCACGATATAACTGAGGATGATCAAATTGAACAATCTGAACTTAGCAAGGTGTTAACCGATGAATTATCAATCAAATTTCATCCTAATTTACTAGGAATAAGAGATTTGGTTGATGGCTTAAACTCAATAGAACCAGGAATTGAATTTATTGTGTTGAATTCATTAGACCAATATTCAACATCTCAATTGAAATTATTATGTAAAGTTAAAGATATTGAATATTGGAGAAATAATTGTATTAAATGTGTCATATTTGGTTTACCTTGTGTTGTGCTTGAACATGTTGAACAAATGAAATTTTGGACAACTAAACTTGTGTTTCCTGGTCTTTTCTGGGTTACTTTAATTCAATTTGTATTGGCATCCTATATCCAATTTGTTCTTGGTGCTGTTTTTATCAAGAAATTCATATCATTTATTCATAATGGGTTTAAAGGTGCCAGTATGGATGTATTAATCTGTATCTCTACTGTGGTTTCATATTTATTCTCTTTAACTACAATAACCCTTAGTGTATGGTATGGTGAAACTGAAAATCCTCCAACAGTGTTGTTTGATACCATGGTTATGATTATTGCATTTATTTCTTTGGGTAAATTATTGGAAAATAAGGCCAAAGGTGCAACTTCAACTGCATTATCAAGATTACTTTCATTAACTCCTTCAACTTGCGTTATTGTCAAGGATGTACCTCAATATCAAGCATTTATGAAACAACATATCAAATCAGAATCTAAAGCAGTTATTCAAGATTTCCCTACGAGAACAATTAGTATTGATTTAGTTCAACCAAATGACATTGCTATTGTTTTACCTGGTGGGAAAATTCCCGCAGATGGTACACTTGTATTTGGAGAAACTGAAATTGATGAATCTATAATCACAGGTGAACCACTTCCTGTACATAAACAACGTGGTGATCCTGTGATTGGAGGTTCTGTAAATGGACCTCATTTAATTCATATTCAAGTTTCTAAAACTGGTAAGAAATCACAACTTCAACAAATTATTAATCTTGTTAAAGATTCACAAATTAATAAAGCTCCTGTGCAAAGATATTCTGATTATCTTGCAGCAAGATTCATTCCTACTGTGATATTACTTTCTGTGGTTACATTTGTATTATGGATGATTGTATGTTATAGCCTTTATCCAGATAAATTACCAAAATTATTTGTCAATGACCCTAATGGTAAATTTTTTGTATGTTTGAAATTGGCCATTTCCGTGATTGTTGTTGCTTGCCCATGTGCACTTGGATTGGCTGCACCTACCGCAGTAATGGTAGGAACAGGAGTAGGTGCTACAAATGGTGTATTAATTAAAGGTGGTGATATCTTGGAAAAGTCTACTGGTATCAATGTAATTCTTTTCGATAAAACTGGAACATTAACCACAGGTGAAATGTCACTTGTTAATTATAGTCCTATAATTGAAAACTTGAAGTTGACAGTTGATGATTGGTGGAACCTTATTGGGTCTGTTGAATATAATTCTGAACATCCAACTGGGAGAGCATTAGCTAAGATTGCCAAGGATAATTTGAATTTGAGCTTTGAGGATGATCAATTTGATACTATTATTAATGAAGTTAAAGTATTGACTGGGGTAGGTATTTGTGCCAATGTTCAATTGTCATCTGGTAACAAATATGACATCCAAATTGGAAACCATAAATTGATTGAAAAATCATGGCCACAATTCTTATCTGAAACATCCCGGTTCGACAACTCCAACAATACAGTATCTTATGTGATTATTAATAGTGAATATTGTGGATTTATAGAATTGAAAGATGCCCTCAAGGAAGGATCGTGGGATGTGATCCATTACTTGCAACGTCAAGGTTATGTGATAGGTATGGTTACTGGAGATAAAAGTGGAGCAGCTTTGAAAATTGGAAAAGAAGTGGGTATTCCTGAATCTAATATCTTCTATGAAGTATCACCAATTCATAAAGACGCCGTCATTACTGATCTTAAATCTAGATTGGGTAATGATAATGTGAGAATTGCCTTTGTTGGTGATGGTATAAATGACGCTCCTGCTTTAGCCAAAGCAGATATTGGTATGGCTATTAGTTCTGGAACCGATATTGCTATTGAAAGTGCTGATGTTGTTTTACTTGGTGGTCATAATAAACCACAAACTGATCTTTATGGTGTTATTCATTCACTTAATATCTCCAATGCTACTTTTTCAAGAATAAAAGTGAATTTCATTTGGGCTGCGGGATATAATTTACTTATGTTACCATTTGCAATGGGTTGTTTCCTTCCATTGAATGTAATGTTACCGCCAATTGCTGCTGGTGCCGCGATGATGTTGAGCTCAGTTAGTGTGGTTTTAAGTTCATTATTATTGAAGAAATGGAAACCACCGGTAATTTCTGAAAAGGGGAGGTTTAGAGAAGATTTAGAAGCCAATTCTGGAAATACATTTAACTTAAAAACGGGAACTCTTGAAGAATTTAACCTGATTAAGAGAACTCGTGGTTTCAGAGTTGGGAGATTGTTTTCTTGGTTCAAGTTTCATAAGAATACAAACCAGTTTCAAAGTCATGAATATGAATTGGTTCCTACTCAATCAAGAGGTTAATTTGTAAATTTACTTAATGTTTAATAAATGATAATACGATCAAATGACGAATTGTAGGAAATCACCTTTAACTTCCGTATACGCTTTTAAATCTGTACATTTATTTTCAAATAGAAATAATAAGATAAACTATTTGTATAGAAGTTCCACCTTTTCTTGTCATGCAAGCTGGAACAACATTTAATGTCTTAACTATTTACAGCCCGCAAGAACTTCCTTTATTGATTATATTTGTAACCTGTTTCCTAATTTGGTCGGCATTTCAAAAAATTTACTGATTATTTTGCACTACAATTTTCCTTAACTAAAATAAGCTGCAAATGAATATATAAACGACTTTAACCGTCTTTCCCAACTTCCTCTGATCTTTTTTTGCCTTTTCTCTTCCTTCTCTATTTATAAGTCAAAGTAGGAAATCAATCAACTATGAAGGTTCAAAATGTCCTCATTGCTTCCGCATATGCGGCAAACGTTGCTTATTCTCTAACCATTGACCAACAACACCTTGCTCAACAAACTAACGTTGCTAAATTGCCTAATCAAGATGAACTTGAACTCATGGGAAAGAAATCTAAGAGTTGGACATGGTCCAAGGGTATTGAAATTGGTAAGAAGGATAAGAAGAAAGGAAAGAAGAAGAAGGGGAAGAAGAAGAAGGGTAAGAAGAGAAAGGGTAAATTTGCCACTAATTCTGTAAATGTTAATGGTAAAGAAATTGACCTTGATGAATTTGGTGAAGATGTAACTGAGCTTGAATTTGAAGAAACTACTGTTGAGCCTGTTGAAAAAAGAGGTCTTTTAACTGCTTTTTGGAAGGTTTTCCATTCTAGTAAGCAAGCTGCTGTAGAAAAGATTACCATTTTAAAAGCTATTTTGGGAGATATTGACCGTATTGAACAAGAACAAACAAAGCATGCTAGATTTGATTATGAAATTGAAGAGAATGATTTGAAAGATTTCATTCGTGCTCAAGGTCTTTACCATGGTGGAGATGATTATGGAAGAATTTCTACATTTGGTAAAGGCTGGCTTGCTAAGCGTGACTCTGAATCTGCTTCTGAAGATGTTACTTCTCAGGGTAAACTTGGAGATTTAAAGGATAAATTTAGCAAGAACAAGGATATGGAAGAAGATGATGATTGTCCTGAAGACAAGAATGATAAAGGAAAGATGGGTGGTCTTAAGGATAAGCTCAAGAAGCCGGATATCAAGGGTAAAATGCCTGATATGAAAGGTAAAATGTCTGGTCTCAAAGAAAAGTTGAAGAAACCAGACATCAAGGGTAAGATGCCTGATATCAAAGGTAAGCTCAAGAAACCTGATATTAAGGGTAAAATACCAGACATTAAAGGCAAACTCAAAAAACCTGATATTAAAGGTAAAATTCCAGATGTCAAAGGTAAACTCAAAATGCCTGATATTAAAGGAAAGATGCCTGATATTAAATCCAAGCTTGGTAAAGGAAATAAAGACGACAAATATGAATATTATTCCTTGAACAAGCTTGGAGAAGAACAAGTTCAAGCTCAAATTGATTTGAAAACTAAATTAGGTGGTTTGAAAGGTAGTATGGGTACTAAAGGTGGTGAAGGAAAGAATGGAGGTGAAAATGGTAAAAACAACGAGGGATCGGATGATGAATGGGAAGAAGACTGGGATGACGAATGGGAAGATGAAGAAACTGTTCAAAAGCCCAAGAAGGGTAAAGGTAAGGTTGGAAAGGGTAAATCAGGTAAAGGGGAAAAGCGTGAAGAACAAGAATTTCAAGCTCAAATTAACTTGAAGGAGAAATTGGGTGAATTGAAAGCTAAAATGGGTGGTATGAAAGGTGGTGAAGAAAATGGAAATGGAAAAGGGAAAGGGAAAGGAAAAGATGTTGCTGAAGAAGATGATGAAGATTGTGATGAAAATGAAAAAAAGAATGGTCAAGGTAAATCAGGAAAGGGAAAGAATGGTAAACTAAACAAACGTGAAGAACAAGAATTCCAAGCTCAAATTAATTTAAAGGAAAAGTTGGCTGAATTGAAAACTAAAATGGGTGGAATGAAAGGTGGTGAAGAAAATGGAAAAGGAAAGGGAGAAAAGCAAGAAAAGAATGACAAGTATAGTGGTGAAAAGGATGCTAAGGATGACGATTGTGAAAATGATAAAGGTGGAAAACAACAAACTCTTCCAGAACTTCCAGATTTCAGTCGTAAGGGAAACAATGAAATCCTTTCCAAACGTGAAATTGATCATGTAGTGGCTTTACATGATTTACGTGATATTCTTAACCAAAATGATTTTGCTGAAGGAGTTTCTAAGCGTGATGTAGTTGACCAATTGTTGGCTAGAGTTTTTGTCTCATTGAAGCGTTCTGGATTGATTAATAATGTTATTAGGATGTCTTTAACTGATGCTGAGGTTAGAGAATCTTTAACTTCAATTACCATTGATTTACTTAGGGCTGAAGTTATTCCATGGGAAGAAGTTTTTATTGCTCTTAGAGATTCTGGTTTAGCGGTTGATGTTGTTCGTTTTTCAATGACTGATGAAGAAACTAGAAGTGGATTGGGTGAATTTGTTAAGGAGTTACTTCCTGAATTGTTGGAATCTGGAGCTATCGAGCCAAAGGATATCATTGGCGGTGAACACAAGGTTGTAATTCATGAGTTTAGAGAGGTTCATATGAAGAGGGATGACAATGTACCAATTGAAGGAGCTGTTCCAATTACCCATCCTACACCTGTTGTTTAAAGTGTTTTTATTATTACATTTTTTTTTGCTAAAGATCGTCTTTCAAGTTGCTATATTGTTTTGGATTATATAAAATTTGTTGTTATTAATATTTCTCTATATGTTTATATGCCTAGAATACCCAAAATATGAGTAAAAGTTTATTTCTTTGATATGTAGATCTATTATTATGTCTAATATTTGTTTGATTTACATAGTAAAGATATGGGAGTTTAAGTCTCCTACAAAAAAGATACTTAAAAGGGTATTCTTATTGTAACTAAAAACTACTATACACCCTATAACAAGATGGCAGCCAAGACAACAGCACCAACGGCGTACTTCCGATTAGCAGCAAGATCTTCATAGATAGTGTAAATGTTATCAGTACCATTAGTAACATTATTATAATTTGGTTCTGGTGGTACTGGACAATAAGTCTCTCGTATCCTTTCTTCACAGGAAGTCACGATATCAGTTTCAGTCACAGTGATATCAATAGTTTCAATAACGACAGCTTTAATGGTACAAGTAGCAACCGCTAATAAGGTAACGAATGAAAATTGCATTTTTTTGACAAAAGACGAAATAGTTGGAAATTTCAGTGGGGATTAATGTAAAAAGAAAATGAGGTAGATTACAGTAATTGAATTTGAATTTATATTCTTGGAATTTATCCCGATAGTTTCATTTCAAGATCTAAACATTGGAATGGGCAATAAGAAATTTTAACGAGAAATGCTTACCTTGGTTTGAATTTTTTTTGCAATGGTTTGTAACAGGCGAACTTATATAGTAAAAAATAATAAAAAAGGCAAATAGCTCTAGAAATTACCAGCTCACAACCATAAACGATTGAATTTGTTTCCATCAAACCATCATATCTAGTATACACATATCTTTAAATGGAACATAGAAAAACAGACATGGTTCAGGTCAAGGCACACACGAGCTTGTTTTGATCCAAACCCTAAATGTAAACAAAACACTTGGTCAAGATATTTTGACTCGGTGTTTTTCACAATAAAACCAATGTCTCAATTAAATTGCCCGCCTTAGTAGTTGCATCCCTGTTTCTTGTTTTGTGCATCTGTTGCATTTGTTTTTTTTAAAAAAAAAACAGTAAGGTGATATATAACTTAGGTCTCTTTAATTTTCTGATTCGGAAATGGGATGTTCTAGATTTGGTTCCAACAGACATGGTCAAATCCATTCATGCTACTATGAAATTCCACTCATAACCATCTATTGCAAATCGATTAACAAAGTGAAGCCCTGAACCGTTCGAGTAACTCTCGGAAGTCTCCGAAATGTCTTTTTTTGGTTTATTCTTCTCGTCTATTAACTATACAATTGATTGAATCTACTAAAACTCGGATCTTGGAGTTACATTCTTTCTTGAATACCAACTTACAAAATCTCTTAATCCAGATCTTACTTTCCGATTATCTTTATTTGGTAATGCCACATTAATTGTATTTATCAACTTATCAATTTCTTTTCTATTGGCATTAGGTAAGCCAGTAACCACATTTCGTAACCATTGTACTGGTAAATCACTCGTGGTAGCATCTGCAGTTGATGCCACAACCAAGATTTTCAAAATTAAATCATTTACATCTTGTTGAACATCATTGTGAAACCTAAAGATTAATCCATTCAATACAACTCGTAACAATTCACATCCATTATTATTTAAAATCAAGAACCTTTGGACTTCTGCTCTTAAAGGTGCGGGATCTTCATCATCAAAGAATGAAATTGGAGGATGAGGCATTCCCCATGATACAAAATCAATTAGGAAATGTACACAGGATATTATTGGATCAAATTCATTGATTATAGTTAGGGTTAAATTCACGGCATTTAAAGTTGATGTTAATAACTCAAAATTTGATATGAGTTTAAATGGATAAAACATTAATAAATCATTCATCATTCTAAAGAAATCTTCAATTACATCAGGGATTTGTTTTAATTGTTCTTCATTTTGTTTATGAGCTAATATTCCAAAGAAATTAGAACATTGTTGTAATCCAAATTGATAGATTGATTCCTTAGTTTCTTTCGTGGAATAATAATCATCACCAAATTCTCGAATTAATACACCTGAAACCCAAAGATAACATCCGAAATTGGTTGCTTTAAATCCTGTTACTAATAAATTGGCTAAATCAAGTAAGATTTTGTTTATATGGAAACTAAATGATTGAACTGCCAGTTTAATTAATTTGCAATTGGATTCACTGATAGCTATTGATGAACCAAATTTAGTTAATAATTGTGAAGAAATTGGATATATTTTATCCATAAATAATTCAGCAGTTGGGTATGGATTAGGTGAATCAAAATCAGGACATTTCAACACTTGAACAAATATGGTTAATACTTCGACATTATCAGCAATTATTTTAAAATCGGGTGGAGTTTGACTTGAAGCTTTTACCAAAAATTCTAATGTAGGAGTAATAAACATTTCCAATGTTTTATACATATTTTCTTGAGGAATCTTACTAATTACATGAGCTAACCCATCCACTAATTCATAAGTTGATTCTAAATCTAATTGATTCTTTACTTGTCCATATAACATGTACAATTGTTCTAAATAATTCACCAATAATATGGAGCAATCTTGACAAAAATACATTAATGCTCTTGAAGCAGCAATTATAATCCCATTGTCGGCAGAGTTCTTATCAACAGCTTCAAATCCTTTAGTAATGTAATTCAATTGTGGTTCTAAAAATTGTGGATTTTTAGCTGTCCATTCAGAATATCTTCCTAATACTAAAGTAGCAGCATATCTAATCTTAGGGTGTTCAGGTAATTGCATTAAAAATGACATTATAACTGGTAAAATTGTATTTTCTCTGGTTGGTACTTCCTTAGCCATAGCTCTCATTGAAAATAAGGGGGCTTCTAAATACTGCCATTGAATGTTATCCTTGGATAATACTGATTGAATTTGTTGAAATGGGATTTCTAAAGCCTTTGTGGCTCCTACTATTGCACAACAATCCTTTAAAACATCACCCATTTCATATCTAAATTCTTTAAATTTATCTTCTTGTTCTTTATCACCTTGAAACAAGTCATTATCAACGGATCCAATAGGATATGTTAAATGCAGAATAATTATAACAATCAATTCTTGGTATATATCTCTTAATTCTTGTTTTGATTGTTCAAATTTAGGTAACGTAAGTAATTGTTTTAATAAATACCAGAAATAAAAGGTATATTTTACAACATCCAAATCTTCTTTATATTTACAACATTGCAACAAGATTTGGCATAATGGCTTAAAATGACCAGGGTTTTTGGCAATTAGTACATGCCATGCTTCACCACATTCAACATATAATCTGGTCAATGCAGGTATTGATTCAGGATCATCTTTCATACTTTCCAAATATTTATCCAATTGTAAAATCTGTTGATATAATGCATCGATCAATTCATGATTCTCAATATCTCTAGTTTCATGAATTATAGTGACAAGACATTCAATTGCCTTTTCAAAAGTTTCATCATTAGATAAACTTGTAAAGATTAAAGAAGTTAAAGAATCAACTTGTAAAATATTTTCGATTGGACATTCTTTAATCCAGTTATTTAAACAATCAAGTATGACTGAATTTAATGAAGAATCTGCAACTCCACCTTCAGTTAAATTTTTTAAAATTAACAATACTTGTTCAACATTGTTTGTAATTAATTCTTGGGTTCTTTGGTTAAACTCATCATCTGTTAAATTTGTCCTTTTAACATCAGATAGTTCTTCAGGTAAAATCTTTAATACTTCCAACAATGTCGATATTGTTGTTGGTACTGATAATTTAGTTATAATTTCATTTACAGCATTTGACCAAGTTAAATATTGTAAGGATAAATGTGACAAAGCAATTGCTAACTGAGTTCTTATTAACTTTTGATTGGATTGAGAATATTTCACCAACAAATCCAATATGGAATCTTTTAATTGAGAATAATTTGATTCAGGTAATTGATGAAGATCATATACAATTTTAGATCTAAGAGTTTGAGCAGCAAATAATTTCAATTGAATGTTTGAATTATCATCGTTTAAAACAATGTGAACAATTTCCCAAGCTTCTTGAGACTTTTGAAACACTTCCAAGAATTGTGTAGCTTTCAATTTGCTAGCTTGGACATTGGTACCTCCATACATGGAATTTAATGCATTGTTGAGTTGGATCAATGTTTCTGAAGAGGTCATTTTGGTATTTACAATGTGATAGGGTGGTGATAAGTTTGAATCGTTTTGTTTCGTGAAAAAAAAAATGGCAACAATGTTTGAATTTTTTGCACGACTTTTGTTGGTGAGTGAGCCGCACAGAAATCAGCTAACATATAACCAAATTAACTTGTTTCATAAAGTACTCCATAAATTGACATATTTTTGAGTCACCTGTAGTAATGAAGTTATTAATTATACAATAGAATTGATTGGGTTACAAATAAGATAATTTTATATACAAGAAAATATAATATTAAATATAAATTAATATATATATAAAACTCAAATAATAATTTGAGGTGATCTTATAAGTCTTCTCAAGATTACTTCAGAATTCCAAAGTCAATCTTCCCAACTTAATCGCTAGATAATACGGAATGTATTCTCTTGGTCTGTTGATCACAAAACTAGACGCATCCTGATTACCACCAAAGCATGTTACTATGAAGCATACTTGGTCTTTGAAAAGTTGAACTGGGGTATGAAAAACTATTTAAGTTAAAACCAAACTGGAAATATAGTAATAAACAATAAAGTAAAACAATAAAGTGAAACAATAATAGCAAATAAAAATTTGCTCAATCTTTGATCTGGTTAACCGCTGGAAATAGTTTCTTTGATACCACCATATTTCAACAATTGCAGGACTATAACTATGTTGTTATTAATGTAATAAAGTAAGACTAATACATTTGTTATCATTTTTAATTATTTAGAATTGACTGATATGAAGAAAGAAGAAAATAAAAGTGGTGTAGATTTAAAATCTTTGAAAGGAAAATTTGGGGCCTTTTTATATTCAATTTTTTTTCGCAACAATATAAACCACAAATAAGTTTAATTAACCCCCAAGATATAGCATAAACTCAGTCTTGTTTCCATAAAAACCGACTTTCTAATAGTTAATCAACTAGTAGGAAACCATTCTTTGTGTCCCCTACATCTAAATAACTAAATTAAGAATTCTGCTATCACTTAAGTATTGAACATATTCAATCAATATTAATGATTCACATATTGACAAGTATAAATATCAATTTGTCTACAATTCTGAATATTTACATTCTCCTTAAGTTTAAGCCACTACAACGTTTCTAAGTTAACATCTTTGTGGTTAATTGTTTCAAGCAAATTATTTTCTTTTTTTTTTTTGAAAAAAAAAATTTCGCGTGTTTTTTGGGTATATGTGGTGGTACAGTAATATATAACAATAGGATTTGACACCTCGTGAATGATTCAAATTAATATTAAACAGTCAATATCTTTTTTCTTAACCCATCTGATTCAATTTCTTTCAAAAAAAGCTTATTCAACCTCAATCATGTCTAGACCTATTGTAATTTCTGGCCCTTCAGGAACTGGTAAATCTACTTTACTCAAAAAATTATTCGCTGAATATCCAAATAAGTTTGGATTTTCTGTTTCCAATACTACTCGTAAACCAAGAGAAGGTGAAGTAAATGGTAAAGATTATAATTTCTGTACTGTTGAAGAATTTAAACAATTAATTTCTGAAGATAAATTTATTGAATGGGCACAATTCTCAGGAAATTATTATGGTACTACTATAAAAGCTGTTAAAGATGTTGCTGAACTGGGAAAGACTTGTTTATTAGATATTGATATGCAAGGTGTTAAATCAGTTAAAAAGACTGATTTGAATGCTAGATATTTATTCCTTAGTCCTCCTTCGATTGATGCCTTAAAACAAAGATTACAAGGTAGAGGTACTGAAACTGAAGAATCTTTAAGTAAAAGAATTGCTGCTGCTTCTGCTGAAATGGAATATGCAAAGACTGGTGCTCATGATAAAATCATTGTTAATGATGATTTAGAAAAGGCTTATGTTGAATTCAAGGAATTTATTCTTGCCAATGAATAGATGTATAAAATATAGATAACTTAGGAAAATACCACATTATACATTCTGTAATGGAACTTGCAGCTCTATTTATACTTCATCAAACCCCGATATTAAAATAGCTCAATTCTATTAACACCAATCAAAGTTGGTGGAAGTATCACGTGATGTGGTTTTACCAACCCCGACTAACCACCGCTATCTTTCTCCTTTTTGAAAAAAAACATCCCCAAAACATTGATTTATACAAGAAGATATCATATCAATTGGTAGACGATCCAATTGATTAGAATATACAATGAGTGCAAGGCTTCCATCATCAAAGAGTTTCGACGAAGAAGAGTAAGTAGAATAACTTTTGAATATCGCGTAATCTACTAACACAAATTCTAGAGAAGAAGATTTCTTCAAGAAAATATGGGCAAAATGTAAAGAGAATCCTCTTGTACCCTTAGGTACATTAGCCACTACAGGTGCGGTTACATTAGCTGGTCTTTCAATGCATAAAGGTGATCGTAAGAAAACCAATATATATTATAGATATCGTGTTTTTTTCCAAGGATTAACATTAGTGGCGTTAGTTGTTGGAGGATTATATTTTCAGAAGGAAACTCAAGAAGCTAAAAAAACAAGAGAAGATTTGTTACGAGAAAAGGCTAAAAAGAGAGAACAATTATGGATTGAAGAATTGGAAAGGAGAGATGCAATTATTCAAGCTAGAAAAGTAAGATTACAACAATCTAAAGATGAATTAAGAGAATTGGCAAGAGAAGAGTTTAGAGTGGAAAGAGAAAAAGAAAGATTGATTGATGAAGCTGATGAAAATCTTGAATTTTTAGAACAACAAGCTGAAGATAGGCATAAACGGTAAGTAATACTTGTACATAGTTAACAGATTACAATAAAAATAATGACATATGAATTACTTCAAGCTTTCTATATAAATAATGCATATATGCTAACTTTTCATCAGCTCTATTAACTCCCCAGTACAAAGTTCCAACTTTAATAATGATAATTCAGTACTTGTAGGAAGATTCAAGCTTTTATAAGCTTGTGACATGTTCAAATAACTTTCATCTTTTATTCGGTCGAGAATTTCATCCTTTACTATTGATAATTTAATATCCAGATCAATCACAAACACATCAGCATTCCATTCCTGGAAACTAGACAAATTTTTCAAACTATCTATAGTAATAATTATAGCATTTGGATTTGTTGCTCTGATAAACTCAACTAAATCAGATACAAGTGAACTCTTCACTTGATTCAATATCACAAATTCATACATTCCTGTGATAGTTTCATGATCTAACTCTTCCAAATTACTATATATAACATTATATTCCAGTTCAACAAACTCGCTATGTTTTCCAAGATATAATATTTGATCTTGTTTGTCACACTCAAATCCTTGTAAAATATCAACCACATCACAAAATGCAATATTCCCCAGAGGACAATCTTCACTTATTCTATTATTCACAAAGTTAAACAATTCATCAAAAGTAGAAACACCATTTAACTGAAAGGATGTACATGTAGTACCTGTTCTAGATGTTCTAGATAAGGATATTTGTGGCTTACTAGGTATAATATTATAATATTTTTCTCCGTTATACAACTTACGTTCCTCTTGTGGTAATAAGGGAAAATCAGGCCGGAGTTCTTGTTTAGTACGTAATTGTAAATGTGATAGCACCATGGATAATCTTGCTTGTGCTGACATTGCTTAGTAATGGTTGCCAAAAAAAAATCGAATTGAAAAATGCAAATATGGGGAAGTTTCCTAGGCGTCTTAATATGTAAAGTATAACTTAAACTGGTAATATATATGATATTTATATTAGTAACAGTATTAACTCAAAGAACTCGTTTCTTAACAGAGATATATGAAACTTAGTTACTGATGTAGATGCAAATATAATAAGCTCATGATGTTTTGTATTTTTTTCCCATTTCCGATTCACATCATGGCACGTGAGTTTCTATAAAACCTTAAATTCGGTTATATAACCGGAATTATATCTACAAATTAAAATTGATAAAACTCTCGTCTGTCTAAAACTATACAGGTCTACTCATCAGCATTACTCAATTTATACAATTTAATATAATCAACATCTAAATCATCCATCATATCTGTAATACCATGATTTCCAATATGATCTTTATCTCCCGAAGAAGAACCAGAAGTATTGGTTATTGCTGATTGTTCAGAATACAATGCTCTTACTGAACTTTGAATCTTTATTGAACCTTCCCATGCTACTAAATCACTCAAGGTTAATAATAAACCTGGTGAAAAATCGCTATACCATCTATGGTTCCAAACCAATAATTTTATAATACTAACAAGAATTTTCTCATTTAACTGATTCATTAATTTTGTATAATTATGAATATTAGCCAAACCCGTTGAACTTTTAGTTAAAAGTTTTGATCTTTCCATTATATAATATTTTAAAATTTCTCGTTGAGATTTTGGTGAAAATCTACCAGTTAATGCATTGTTAAATGCAATTGAACCTTCTTTAAAATGTTTTAATCTATATGCAATTGAACCCAAGATTTCCCATTCTAATGTTGTTTTCTTGTATTCCATTTGTTGAGCTTGGAAATGTAATGATTCAGCTTGCCACATTGTGTATACTCGTAAATCTTCATATAATAACATAAATAAATTATCCAACCATCTTTCACATAATCTTTTCCGTTTAAATTCATCTTCAAATGAAATTACATCGGCATTAGCAACAGTATCAAGTGTAGCTTCTTCAAAGTTTTCCTTTTGAGGAGATTTTATAGCCATTGTAGATGAATTATCTTCATTCTCTACTGTTTCACTTCCATTGAGGGATTCTTTGGTAGCACCATTACTTACACTGGCAGTTCTAATATCTTTTCTGTATTCTTCTTCCATAACAAATACTTTGGCTCGATATTTTAATAAAGCTTCCCAACCAGTTTTCACAACAATATCAGTCAATAAATCATAAGCCTTGGCAAAGGTGGATTTTAAACTACTAGCAGGTAAATTAGCTAATTGAGCATCTAAATTCCTTTGTTCATAACTAATTTCATTACTTTGCAAATTTGAAACTTCATCAAGAGTAACATCTGTTGGTGAAGGTAAATGTAAATCTTCACTTCCATTCTTCAAAGGTACAATTCTTTTTAATTGATATTTTTCTCGATGGGAATTCATAGGACATGAATTTAACGTAAGCAAGGCATTTTCAAAATCTCCTAATCTAATATAACATTTAACTAGAATTGACCAAGCTTTGAAATCAGATGGTGAAGATTTAACTGCTTGTTTAGCTAATTCAAGGGCTAATTCTGGTTTTTTCTTTTCTAAAATATATTCTGTTTGTAAAATTAATAAATTCGCATCTCGTTTATTTTGAAGAATTCCTTGATTCATAACTTTAACTGCTTCAACTTCATCTTGTTTTAATAATAATATTTGAGCAATTAAAGAAATCACACTAGGTTCTTCCTTTTGTAATCGGGCAAGAATTTCCAAAGCTTGATCATAAGTTTGAGTTAATTGAATTACTTTCATAAATCCATCAACAAGATAATTGTTTATTAAAGTTGGTTGTGGGAAATCAACATTACAACCTAGTTTATAACCTTGGAAGAATAATTCTTCAAATCCGGTTAAAAATGTGTTTAATAATTCTTTAGAAACAATCCCATTATTGAAAGGATTTATCTTACGAACTTCAACTAAACCACCACCTACTTTATTCATATCATTTTCGTCATCTGATTCTAAAACAGCTCTAACAATCCCACAAACAAAAGTTTCTAACCAAAATCTTTCCATTTCTTCACCACTTACTTTATCATGAATTAATTTCCCATCGAAATTAACAACAACGACATCTAATTTACCTGGGATATGAACAGTAACTCTCATATCAACCTTATTAAACGCGTTGTAACTACAATAACTTAATTCAGGTACTTTCCAATGTTTCTTATCACCAAACCAGTATTGTGATTTTGAAGTCATTAAATTAGCCAAACTTTGTAAATGAGCAGCAATTGAAGCAACATTTGAAGTATCAACACCAGTAAAATATAAAAAGGTACCGATTTCAGTTTCCTTTTTAGAATTAATTTGATATTTATGAATATTACATAAATCTCCTGGTCCTAAATCAGGAATCAGTAAAAGACGAGCAGTTCTTTCAGCAAGGGAAGAACCAGGATAATCCTCCCTTGCTTCAGGAATTGATGCTATTGATGGAGGTAGCATTGACTGTGTATTAATGTGTTTAGAATGTAACTGAACAGCTCTAAATGTGTGTGGTTGTCTGTCGTAAACTGGACAAAAATCGTGTTGTCCTTTTTTTTTTTCTGGCGGAGCATTTGTGACTTACAACGAGGCAGTGGGGAGATAACCGAGAAGAAATGTATACTATTCATTCTAACGTTTAAATTACTATAATACACAGGAATATACAAACTATATAAGTTCTACTTTGACTCTCTTGCCTTCTTTTTACTTCTTCCCTCATCCAAATTTGGTTCATCATCAAGATTTTCCCAATCTTTAGCAGTCAAACAATATTTTTCTGGAGGTAAATTTAATCCCCATTTAGGTATAACTGGGGGTAAAGGTCTTGAATTTCTTTCTTGAGCCAATTCCAATAATAATTCCTTTGGTGGGGTAGGTTTAAATTGATAATTACTTCTAGCAGCAATAGCTAATCTTATATCATCAGTATTTACAGTAGTATTTAAATTGGGATTTAAATTTGTGTTTGTATTTATTGGTTTAGCATGGTCATTATAAATTATGGCATCACGTAATACAGATTTAGTATATCTATGAGCAAAATCCATTAATTGTAAAGGAACATGATCTTGATAGTTTTGTATTCCTTGAGTAGCAAATATAAGATGAAGCAAACGTACATCTCTGGGAACTATAGCTTCTTTTTTATCTGGTTGAGGTTGGTTAATATCTGTGGTGGTGGTACTTGGTGGTGGTATCACTGTAGGAGTAGATGATGGTGTAGCAGTAGTTACAGCAGTTGTGGGAGTCAGATTAATAGCAGGTGCTATACTTCCACTTGATGAAGGTACACTCATTGATTTGATTTCTATCTAGTCTATTCGTTTGCTACAAAACAAAACAAAACAAAACAAAACAAAACAAAAGCAACACAGTTTATTCTTGGTGGTTAGTTTTTTGTTGGTTGTTTTTTTTTTGTTTTTTTTGTTGCTCCAATTCTCTCCAAGAATTCAATATATTGGATGAAGTTGCAATGTCTAGAGAAACTCAACTTAAGGAAGAAGTTACAGAACAACCTGACAATATAGTTATACCTCCACCTTCCTGCCCAACATATACTCTTTATCCATTTGCATATCTGTCACCAACTACTCAAGATCCAAAAAATAGTGCTTTGCTTATCTTAAATCAAACTATACATTCAGGACTAGAATTACTTTGGAATTCAACAACAATACATGTATGTGCTGATGGTGGTGCTAATCAATTATATAAACATTTTCCAGTGGATGAAACACGAGAAAGGTTTATTCCAGATTATATAGTTGGTGATTTTGATTCACTTGATCCTGAAATTGGGCAATACTACGAATCAAGAGGAACAAGGCTAATCAAACAAGAATCACAATATAGTACAGATTTTTTGAAGGCCATAACTACGATACAATTATATTTTAAACTAGGAGAAATTCCTCCAGTCAATATAGATGATGGATTAAGTATCCTTTGGGAATCTCTTGGCTATGCAAATGATATTCCAATCAAGATATATACAATTGGAGGAATTGGTGGAAGATTCGATCAAACAATTCATTCAATATCACAATTATACATTCTTCATTCAACTAACCCCCATCTTGAAATTTTCTTTATAACGAAATATGACATGATATTTCTTTTACGAAAGGGAATAAACCATGTAAAATATGACAACAGACAAGTATTTAATACCAAGGATAAAATACCACCATGTGGGTTATTACCATTAAGTAATAAATCAATCATTTTAACTACTCATGGTTTAAAATATGATGTTACAAACTGGAATAGTGATATGTTGGGTAAAGTAAGCAGTTCAAATTGCATAAGTGGTCAAGATGGGTTCATAGTGGAGGCATCTGATGCAATAGTAATGAATATATCAACAAACTTAGATATATAGTGTATAGATACGAAATCGAGTTTATACTGGAATATTCATCACGTGACTTGTCCTGCATGTAGAATCTCTCATTCTTGAAAACTCCAATGAAAAGAAAAAAACTGAAAAAAAATGTTAGTAACATTGACGGATTACTGAACGATATAGAAATACACTATGTTCAGATCTTTACTTAAAGTACCTTATATAGGAGGGTTTACCTCATTTGGTGCTCGATACTTGTCATCTATAAATCATACAATTAGACCAATTCAATTTGGTCAACCATCATTCATAATTCCTGCATTTTTACAACAACCATCAACCAAGATTCCAAGTATAACAACTCCCCCTCAACCTAAAGGTTTAATTCAAGAGATTGAAGAAAATGTTGAAGAAAATACTTTATATTCTGATTCAGTTAAAAGAAAAAGAAAATTGAAAATGAAGAAGCATAAACTTAGAAAGAGAAGAAGAGCACAAAGATCATTAAAGAAGAGATTGGGTAAGTAAGCAAGGAGTAGTGTGTTAAGATGAATGAGCTGTTTTTTTGGGGAGATGCTTTCTATATGAAGTTACCCATTGTGGGAAGGTTAGGATTTATCTTTTATAGATGATCTATAAATCTATTCTCTATATTGGTTTTCACAGCCAAATTCTGTACATATTAACAATATTTAATAAACAATTAAATACGTAGCTATTGAATTCACTGTAGGGCTATGGTCTTCTTGTTAATTCCTTTATACTTCAAGTTCTCTACACTCCCTCAATATTTCACAAAGTTTAAGAAAGAAAAAAAAAGGAACTCTAGACTATAATACCTCTTTTCATCTACCCCCTTTTCACCTATCCAATCCATGTCCAAGATTACATTTGTTACAGGAAACGCAAATAAACTTAAAGAAGTAGTTGCCATTCTTTCCTCGGGTTCCTCTTCTTCCAACGGTGACGATTCTCATTCAGTTGGTAATTTCACTATTGTTAACCAATCCCTAGATCTTGATGAAGTCCAAGGAACAATTGACGAAGTTACAATTCATAAAGCTCGTGCTGCTGCTGATATAATTAAAGGTCCAGTATTGGTTGAAGATACATGTCTTGGATTCAATGCTTATAATAATTTACCTGGTCCTTACATCAAATGGTTTCTTAAATCTATTGGTTTACAAGGACTTGTTCAAATGTTGAATGGATTTGAAGATAAATCAGCAAATGCAATTTGTACATTTGGTTATTGTGAAGGTCCTGGTTCTGAAGTTAAATTGTTTCAAGGAATAACAGAAGGTGAAATTGTATGTAGTCGTGGCCCTACTGATTTTGGATGGGATTCTGTATTTCAACCAAAGGGATTTAATCAAACTTATGCTGAAATGGATAAATCAGTAAAAAATTCAATTAGTCATAGATATAGAGCTTTAGATAAAGTTAGAGAGTTTTTACTTGCTCATAAATAGTTGGATTGTATAACATTAAACAAATATAAATATTAAAGAATTACTGTAAAAGGTGAATGATGTCTAATTATTAAAATGATAGCATTAAGTGGCATATATAAATGTTTACTAGATTGAGTAGAAAATTTGCATGCAACTAATTAACCAAATATTTCTTTAATCTTACCCAAAAAACCACCCTTCTTCTTTTGATCCTTGTCTGGGTGTGAAGAAACTGTATATAAATTAGGTACTTCTCCACTTGCGTTAGAACCGGTACTTTTCTGATGGGAAATAACATTTCCAAATCCTCCTCTACCAACAGAAAATGTATTATTTGAAGCAATAGCCTTAAGTTCATTATCTCCCGGTGGTGGAGAATCGACATCTTGTAATTTCCTAGCTAATTGGGGATCGGAATTACTAACCATATTTCCATAACCACCTCTACCAGTTGTTATTTTCGATGTAGTTAATTGAGGAGTATTTGATCCCAT
Organism: Spathaspora arborariae UFMG-19.1A; assembly: GCA_000497715.1. Taxonomy (NCBI): domain Eukaryota; kingdom Fungi; phylum Ascomycota; class Pichiomycetes; order Serinales; family Debaryomycetaceae; genus Spathaspora; species Spathaspora arborariae. Next base: position 413,732 of record KI547146.1, read on the forward strand.
AGGAATTAATTTAGGTGAAGGTATTTGACTTGAATGTTGCATGTTTCCTGCCCCACCTCTACCAGTAGAATAATATACTCGTTTATTATTTGATGTAGTTTTAGATAATCCATGCGATTCAGATGGAGGTGGATGTGATCTAATGACAGTTATTTGTGGCATGGATGTTGTATCTTGATGTTGTTGGCCAGGAGAATTTAATGGCTGTATATTAGTAGTTTCCGAGGTAGTCATGTTATTTATCAAAGTTGTCTATATTTGTTTTTGCTTTTTGCTGTTTGTGTAAATTATATGTATTTGTTTTCTCGAGTGTATATTTCTAGATACCTCTGATATTGATTCTATACCAAATAGCTTAGTGTAAGAAATAGTTTGAATAACTTAAAAAAAAACCAACCAGTTTTACTAGATAAGCTAATTTAAAAATAGGATGGTTTCTTTTTTTTGTGTGTGGGTGAAACTGTGAAATTTTTGGGATTCGTTTTTTTTCTTGTCACATTAAGTTAAGGCGGGCCACAGGACTAACGGAGAAATAAATAACGGCATTAAATGTCCGGTAGTTCCACAGCAAATACAATTTTACACAATATTCCCCCCCCCCACAACAACACTCTAGCGGGTGATCTATTATGAACTACACAATGGTTACATCGGAATATTTAAAAAAATTTCCGTACGGCATCTCTTGAATTCTGTGGGGTTTGTATCAATATATGATCTAGTAAGAACAATGAGAGGGGCCAAATAATATTGCAAAAACTCACGTGCTTTAAGATTTATGGAAATTCTAATATCTTACGTATAAACATGCCTGACTTAAAATACCAGGACAACTAATCAAAACTCTGTTATTCTAGTTTGATTTTATGTGCTTATCTTTTCAGAGAAAATTTTTCTAAGAATATGTCTCTACAATTATTGCAAAACTTTGCATCTAAATAACCAAAAAGAACAATTTACAATCTAATCAACATCGATAAATACATATGACCCTATATAATCATTCACAAAGGATTTACAATCACTAATAGAACTAGTTAAACTTTCATCATCAACTTCAATATTTTTTGGTTCACTCGTTGTTATTTCTTCGGTAATTTCTTCTTTAACCTGTTTTTGTTGTGTTTCTCTTTTGGTTTCCTCATAAGCTTTAATGAAAAGTAATGCTCCTACTACTTCTTCACATTCAGTAAATTCCTTAATCAGGGGATCAACATCGTTAGTTTTGCCCAGATCCTTCTCAACCTTAACCCTTGGTTTTGGCTCAGTAAATCTTATCAAGCGAGTAGGTTTTCTCTTTACAGCATAACTACGGTATTTAGTAACTTCACTTTTCTTGTAAAGTTGGAAATTAACATTTTCATGGGTATATAATTGTCCATTCAATCCAATCTTACTATTATCACGCATTTTCTTCCTGCAAAAATCATAAACATCAAAAGCTTTCGCTCTTATATATTTCAACCAAGTTTTTCCTCTTGAAGGCTTCTTTACTAATTGAAACCTAGTCTGGGAATTAGCAAGGCTCAATTCACTAGATAAACTAACAACACTTTTTCCCCGTTTAATCTCTAACTCCTTCAGTGTCCCTACCAAGGGTGCTTCATTTACAATTTGTACTTGATTTGATGGTTCCTCATCAGTAATAAATGCCCCTTTGTCCAGTTGAGTTTCCATTGGGAACTCAATAATAAATTTCTTTTCAGGACCATAATTAAAATGAGGATAGAATGACAATTGTTCAATTCGTTGATCAAATGATATATCATCATCTTGTAAAAAATTCAAATCTTCAAAGTATTCTTTGAATGAAGAATCAATATCAGCATTGTCTAGTTTCATTTCATCATCTGTATGTGTTGCATTTCTTTCAACTGGTGGATCTAGAGTTCTAAATAGTCTACTGGGTTTATTTTCCTGATTAGCAGTAGTGGGTTTCCTAATCAATTGAGTTGAAATATCTGTTTTAGGCCTTATAAGTGTTCCATGTCGAGTAAATTTTAATTCTTGAATCTTAAACGGTAATATAGGTTGTCCTGGTGTAAATAAAGGAAGAGTAATATCTTCATGGATATTAAAGCCTACCTTATTTTTAGCCATTGATTATTATCGTTTATCAAGATATTGTTATCTAGCTTCCTGATGGTGTTAAAACAACAATTTAGACACGTAATTCCTTTTAGTCTATTTGTCTAGGAATTTTTTAGGATATATATTTATACTAATTGTAAATTTCTTCATGTTGGTTTTTTTTGATATTTTCCTATGGTTGCAAAAAAATTTTTATCAATGATTATAACGCGAAATCTTTTCAAAGAGATGATGTTTATATATTAGATGTTGTATAGCTTAGTATAGATATATATTACTAGATGTTGGCCTTTTAATATAGAAGCATGGTGATTTCATTGGCCATAATTGCTTATGTTAGATGAAGTTATAGCCAAACGAAAGTATACTCTCTTGCCATTGTTATACTTTCCCGAATCTTGTGGTTTCCCATTTTTGAACAAACTTTCAGTTTCTTGAACAAAATATTAGATTTATCTCTTATTCTTTACTGGAAACATTCAGTTAATCCTCAGATGAGGAAGAATCAAATTCTTCTTTTGGATCAAATAAATCCTGTAATTTTTCAAGTATTTCACTATATTCCTCCTTATTTTCTCCTTCATCACTAATCACCTCTCCCTGGTTATAATCTTTCAACATCTCATCAATCAAGTAAGTACATTTAAATTTAATCATATTCAATTTAATATTATTTTCACATATAATATGAACTAATTTATTGAATTCAGTCAATAGTTTATAATACTCAACCAGCAAATCTTTGTTTCCTAATGAATCATGAATATTCGGAATCAGGATAACTTTAAAGTTTAACCACTTACGTAATTGAAGAAGTTGTTGTTCAGGAGTGGCAGTAACAGCAATTTTAAAATCAAGTTCATTGATTGATTCTTGACTTTGCTTTGTTTCTGGTGAATCTCTAACATTGTTCAAAGGGGAAGCTGAAGAAGAAACTACACGTGATGGATTATCAAATTGAATTGCTCGTTTTGTTGTTTCTGGTTCTGTGTCAGATGGTGTTGTCATTGTTGTTCTTTTTAAAACCTACTTTTTTTTTTACAACCATTTGCAAAATACATCTAAAAAAAGTACTCTAATTAATATACACAATAAACACCTATATTCCTAAAATACATCAGGTAATCTTTCAATAACATAAGCATGACCACCAACACTCATCAATGGAATTCCAGGAACTTTTCTTATTCTTCTCTTTAAATCAGCATCATTTGTTGCCACTATATAACATTTATGTTGCATTACCCGATTAACCAAACAATCATCAGCATATGTTCCTCCATGGGTACAGCTTAATCTTTGAATTCTTGGATCCTTGGCTAATTTTAAAGCTATTCTATATTTTGGACCTAATTTTTCTAATTCTGCCATTACACAATCAGTAATTATAGGTATACATTTCGCCATTAAACAATCCATTAAACCACGAACTATATCAATTTTCTTTTGAATAGAGAAATTTATGAAATTTGTATCTATAAGCACTTGATATGGTGGTTTTATAGCTTCGTTATATTTGAAAAAAAGGGCCAGAGAAACTTGTGGGACACTTCGGGTAAGTTCTGGATCATCTTGATTGGATTTTTTAGTTGTGGTATTGTTCTTGGTTAAACGAGAGTCTTTCTTGTTAAGTGTACGTTTAACAAGAGCGAACTTTCTTGTCTTTCTAGCTTTTCCCATGGTTGGTCTTGTTGTAGGTTGGGGGATGAGCTTGATATTTTTTTGGTTCTTTTTTTTTAGTGTATACACTAAACAGGAGCTACCATTTCTGAACATTAATTTACAATTATTGTAAGTTGGTTAATCAAAGATTATGAATCAGTAACGCCTTTTGAATTTCCTTCTAGGTAGTTAAAGGAGTTTACTCTCTTATAGGAGAACTCCACTCTGTAATACACTTTCAATGTATAGACAAAATATGTTTTTCTATTCTTCTAACTATGCTATAATTAAAACTACCAATAGAATACATAGAACCACTACTAAAATTCCTATGCACCAATTACTTGCAGTTTCTTTATTCTTTTCTAAAAATATATTAATTCTTTTCATACCTCGTTGTAATTTATTATCCACATTTTCTATTTCATAATCCAAATCATCCAACATAAACCCTTGATCTTCTAACTCATTCCCCATTAATTGAGCTTGTTGATTCAAATTTTGCATAGTTATATGAATATTATCTAGTTGTAAATCCTGTTCTTGAATCATTTGTTGTTCTTGATAATGAGTCATTCCTGACTCTACAGCAGCATCAGAATCAGCAAATGGATTTTCTGAGATATAATTAGTATCATCTTGACTTATTCTATTGGACATTGTAGTTATTGGTCTTTGTTTAGAGTTAACATTATCCCATTGTGATTTTAATTCTCGTGATTTTCGATCTAGATCAACAAGAATATGTTTCCGTTTCAGAAGTTCTTCTGGTGAAAGGTTGAATCGTTGTGGTTGAGATTCACTTATTGAGATTGCTTGTTTTAAATCTTGATATATTTCTAAAAGTTCTTGATAGTTGTTATCGAAATCTTGAGAGAGTGAAGAAACATCTGTAGAAGATTGTCTTGCATCTCTTCGTTGAGCTATTATTTCTTCCAAGACATATATAGCCTTCCATGCATCATCTCTAACTTCATTAAATGGGTCCATTGTAGTAGTGTATTCTCTGTACTAAAGAATTGCCTTCAAAGAGCCTAGCGTTTGTCTCTTTTTTTTTTTGTTCTGGGTTGTCTGAGTTCCACACTCTAAAAACAAGGCGACATTCATTTGATTTGTATCCAAAACACAGTAGAATCACCTGTTTATACAAATCACACTATGAATTCAGAAACAGATGGTCATACAAATAATACCGAATCAACTGAACCAATTTCTGTTACAGCCAATGGAATTGATGAACATAATCCTCCAGAATCAGAATCCATAAGTGTTAAACAAGAACAACAACAGAAACGACCAAAATTAGAAACATCAAGAGAATCATCAATTGATATACTACCAAATATACAAAATCAACAACCAATGCATGAAATAGTTGGTGGATCTTCAGTTAGACGATATCTTAATGAGCATTTAACAAACCATTTACTAGAAGGATTGAAAGAAGTTAGTCAAGTTAAACCAGAAGATCCCTTACGTTATTTGGGGGAGTTTCTTTTGAATAGATCGGAAGAGTTGAAGAAATAGGATTGGCTTAGATCTTTGTATTATTAGTATATATTTTGTATTTTTTAAAAGGTTTATGATTATTAGTTTTTATTGTTCTTACTGCTTAGCAAAGCAAATTATTAACTCTACAAGTACCAGTTCAGGTTTATTCATCAGCTTACACGTATATCTCCCAAGCTGTTTATTATCTTCTCTAAAATCTTGGGACAACAAACTAAAACTAGCAACACGAAAAAAGAGCAAGGCAAAAGGCAAAGGGCAAAGGGGAAAAAAAAACCACACCAGTTTAGTCCTTTCTTACAAGTAGACAGTACAAGATGTCATCTCAGGTCGATACAATACTGTTACGACCTTATTATGATCACGACACATTTGATGCTGGATATTCTGTGATATTTAAAAAGGGTGTTGGATTGATAGACACCCAAACAAACAAACCCATAACGGCAAAATTTTCTGCTAGTGCTATTGATCTGGCTATAAATAAATCAGGATCGGGATCAGGATCAGGAGTTTTACTGAAAACTTTTGGAAGAACTGGTGGATTAGGAATTTCGGGTGTTGGTGATAATCATTTTCTGAGTGGTGGTGGTAGTGCTAGTAGCATAGGAATGTTTAGAGACAAGAATTATATTTATGATTTAGAATTCAGTGAATATTTTGATTTCCATAATCTAGTAGAATTATTTAAGAATCTATTTTGGAATTTTATCAAGAATTATACAAAAGTATTGTTGTCACAACCTTTAGAAATTGTCAGATTAGTACTACAAGTAGGTAGGTTTGAATTTAAACAAGAAAAGACAAAACAAGAAGATTTATCTAAATCAAAGAGATTATTAAATGAAGAACAAGGTGAATTTTCATCACCTGTTCCCTATACCACTGAAGAAGAAGATGAAGACGATGTTATTGATTATTTCCAAAGTAATATTGAACAACTGGTTTGGTCAAATGAGAAATCTAGACAATCATTAGAATTTGAAACCAAAAAGAAGAAAAGAAGTAAGCATAAATCAGATTCAAGAATTAATAAAATTCAACCTAAATCTATACATACCTTAGATATAATGTCAGCAATTGTAAATAAAGATGGACCATTTGCATTATTTCGAGGTATAAATGCTTCCTTTATTTATCAAACATTATCTCATACAATTGAAGCATGGATCACTGGATTTATTTCTCCCTTTTTAGGAATCCCTGATCCTTTTTTCCTTGATTTAACTCATTCTAATGATCCATTTAAATCTTTATGGCTTTCAATTTCAGCTTGTGTTTTAACTGGATTGGTATTAATACCATTAGATTTAATCAGAGTAAGATTAATGGTTACTCAGTTTAGTTCTTCGGTCATACATGAAGAAGAAAAGGAAGAAAAGATAGAATTAGATTCATCAGGAAATTTAAAGGAAGAAACCACAAAAGTCACTGAACAAGTTATTCAATCTACTCGATCAGTAAGAGAATCAATTCGGAATTTCCCAGGATATTATTTATCTCATCCTCCAACTCCAATTGTTTGTCTTACTATATTACATCAATTCTCGATAAGTATCTTCAGGAAAATTGCTCCATATATCTTGTTCATTAAATTTAATATTGATTCTTATTCATCACCAAATATTTATACATTTGTTAATTTAATTTCTTTAATTATGGAATTCTTTATTAAATTACCTGTGGAGAATTTATTGCGTAAAGAGCAAGTTAGATTTTTATTGACAACAAAGCCAGAAGATAAAATGAAAGTAATTACAATTGAAAATCCTCAAGAAAATTTGATTGTTGAATTTAATGGGAAAGTTAATCAACATGATGAAGAAGATATTCCAACAACATTCTTGGAAAGAGTTAAAAGAATGGGATTGTTTAATGGTTGGAGAGTAGGTGTTCTTAATGTTATTGGATTTTGGGGTTATAACATCATAAAGAATGATGGAACTGAATTAAAAGAAGAAAGGCTTTAAAGTTGTATATATAGTGTTTAAGTATTTGTATATTTTATGCCATACTAAAAGTTGTAAATATTTTAAGGTTTCGCTATTGAAGAGTTTGGTATCTTACTTGGTTGTTCAACAATTTCAACAATCTACAAATTATTTTCTCTATATTTGAAACATTGAAGCTGAATAATTAATCCTTCTCTAGTGAGAAGTAATTGTGAGAACACTCTCTAGCTTGTAGCATTTTTGCACGTGAGCTAAGATTTTACACAAATTACTGACGCGATTAGCATAAGAACAGTTTTTGTTCGTATAGACTATGGGATGGGACGTGGGATTGCGATATCATCCCAGGAACAATGAAGAAAGGTCCACATTTGAGACTATCGATCGTACGATTCATTTGTTGAATCCTTGTCCTTGTTAATATTAACTCACTAGAAGCCCCGAATCCGATTTCGCAAACAACATCATATCAAAAAAATGGTCAGATGTCTTCACCCCAGATAATATAAGATCATTTTTTAACAACCGTTTAGCGCCACACTTTACTAGTGTTTTTTTCTTCCGATTTTTCAACTGTCTAGTTGTTTGCTATTCACGTGACGAATACCAATTTTGCATCCACAATTCTTAATAAATTTATATTGAAAACTTTGAAACAAATAGACTTACCTTGATCATTTTGAAATATAAATATGTATCATGATCCCCTGTCAATATCTTGTTCCGAATTAATGAAGTGTTAACTAAGTATCAACCAAGTATCAACTATCAAACATGACTCAACAACAAGATAAAAAGAAACTTATTTTGAATGCATTTGAAATGGCATGTAGTGGACATCAATGTCCTGGTCTTTGGAAGCATCCTAAAGATAATTCATCAAATTTTGATACCATTGAATATTGGACCTATTTAGCTAAATTACTTGAAAAGGGGAAATTTAACGCTATTTTCATTGCTGATGTTTTAGGTGGATACGATGTTTACAATGGACCACGGAATTTAACTGCTGCGGCATCAAGTGGGGCCCAATTCCCAATAATTGATCCTGCTGCTCTTGTTTCTGCTATGGCTGCTGTTACTAACAAATTAAGTTTTGGTGTCACATTTGCCACTATTTTTGAAGCTCCATATCATTTGAATAGAAGATTAGCAACTTTGGATCATTTAACTAGAGGAAGAATTGGTTGGAATGTTGTTAGTTCGTATTTGGATAGTGCTGCTCGTAATTTATTAAATGGTGAAGGATTACCACCACATGCTGAACGTTATGAACGAACAGAGGAATATATTAATGTGA
>KI547147.1:0-37038 GCA_000497715.1 Spathaspora arborariae UFMG-19.1A
TACTTCATAATAATCGTCCACAATCAGATTAATTTCAATGAAATCAAATTTTTTCATTCGTGGAGTAAAACCGCCTGTTTCAGCAGGGACCCGAGTACATCTGTCTGACCAAGTAGTTGGACAATCGGTATTTGGTGTTGGTAACTCATCATTGGTTGTAACAAAAGTAGCAGGAGGTGCAGTAGGTGTTGCTTCGGAGGTAGTTTCCTCTTCAGTTGTTTCTTCTTCTGATGTCTGGTCAGTGGTTTCTGGTTCAGTGGTTTCTGGTTCAGTTGTCTCCTCTTCAGATGTTTCTTCTTCAGATGTTTCTTCTAAAGTAGATCCAGTGGTTTCCTCATCAACCCAGGAACATTCTCGCTCCCAACATTGAAGAGGATAATCAGGGGAATCACAACCATGAAAGTAGAACGCAGAGTCTCCATTTTCCCACGCATACAGAAGGTAGAAAGACGAAGTACACAATAACAGGTCTTTAGAGTTCACTTTCATTACCCATTTCACCAAAAAGTGGTAAGGATCACTAACAGAATTATTCTCGTCTTCCAGGTAAGCAAATCTCGTTAGTTCAATGTAGCTATCTGGTGTTTGGAGATCATAAAACATAATTCCTTGCAACTCACTATCAGGAATTTGGAGCTCGTTAATTTGAAATTCAATGAGTACTTCATATAAATCATCACTACCAACAACATGCCGGATGTACTTATATTCGAATTTAATCACCTCGGGAAAACCAAGCAGAGAGGACAGTTCCCCCAAAGCATAGTTACATTGATTTTCCCATTCACTAGGACATGGTTCGGTCTCGTAAGGAAAGACAGGAAGCCAATCCAATGTTGACGTTGGACCATCATCTGCATTAACGACCGTTAGAATTTGTAGTAGAAAATAGCAAAAGAGTAAAAATTGTCGCATTACAAATGGTTGACTTTTGCAGCAAAAAAAAGTTAATTACAGAGAAAGAGTGAAACAATTGATTCCAAAAAAAATAAAAAGAAAGATAAGTATTTAAGTATCAATATAGTCATGTCATTTGAAATGAGGATGTAAATACCTTTGATCATGATGTTGATCATTTCTGATTTCGATATAATAAAATATGATAGTTGATTGTTGTTTATTATTATTATTTTGAATGACGAGGCAGTTACTAACGTCGCGGAATGAGTCGGTGACCCACTTAATTAGAAGTGGGGCGATTTCATAGTTGACGTAACTAAATCAACTTAAAAATAATAAGATCTAGACGTTTAAAATACTTCTTCCATTAGTTCGAAGAAAAGAAAGAAACCAACAAAAAAATATTTCGAGATCCATCAAATTATTTTTTTGGATTTATGATATTTCCGAGAAATGCTGATCTACTTTCAACAGATGCTATTCGAAGTTTCATTTCCTAAAGCCATTTTAAGTTTATCTCTATGTATATCTGGATTAATCAGAGCTTAAAACAACAATTGTAAGTAATCTTGTAAACATTTTCCAGTTGTTTAACAGAGATACATAGTTTCTTGAAAAAAAAAGAAATGGGGAATATCAATAAACTCTTCAAACAATGATCCGTTTACTAGAAGCCATGTAAGAATAAAAAAATATTTGATACTTCGGCATTTTCATATATCATTCTGTATTCGTCTAAGAACGAAGAAAGATATTTGTACCACTAGAAGAAGAACAAATAAGCTGTCTTTTACTGTTAAATTAAACACAGAGAACATCGTAACTGTAACCTCGATTAAGAACCTAGACTCCAAGTCAGAACCTGTGATGACTATTTTTACCTATGATGACTGACCTCATTTCATAGTTCGTGCAGTAGGGATTATATCATTTTAACTAGATTTTCCGCGTTTCTTTCGTAAAGTGAATCATATACTTTTAGTGTAAGACGTAAACAAACATCTAAATTAATTGATAAAATGGTGAAGTCATCGTTTCCATTCGCGTGACAACATCTGATTTATTTTTCACTAAGAAAAGCTGAAAAATAAATCCGAAAAAAGAAAAAATGCGAATAAAAAAAAACTAGTATTTTGCAACAACAGAATAAGATAGTGCTATTTTATTTGCTTTAAGATATGAACTACTAGTACTTTTGATCAGAATAACTCTTAGATAATTTATCATGATTTAAATTACTTAATATTAAACCCTATAAAAATATATCCTTAGATTTGTATCTTTTCTTCTACCCTCTAATTTTAGGAAAGTATACGATACTCTGAAAAAGAGTATTTTTCCTACGGAAACAATAACAATAGGGGCACTAGTGTGTATTTACTTCACTATAAACTATTCCTTGGGTTATTCCTAGTAATTGTAGGCACGAGTGATAAAAAAATAAACGTGATAGAAAGTTCACCACCCCACAAACTCTCATAAAGCTAGTACAATTCAATAACAAAACACACCAAAGAACTTCGTTAATATGTACTTCTTTTGGAAAATAATACTAAATCTATTACACTCCTTATTGGATCTTATAGATCCGTGCTGTTTTTGATTCCAATGATTTCCCAAATCAGGAAAACAACATACTTTTTGTAGAATTTCCTTATTTTTTCCTCTTCTAATTATTCTTATTTCCTTATGAAAACCAATATCAACATGAACCAAGGAGAAATCAAATAGTAAAAATTATCTAGAATTAATTCTTATCGTTTGTTTTTTTTGAAAGTTTGGTACAGCTCACCTATGAATTGTAATAGAGTAAATAAACGAGGACTAGTGAAAGGAAAAGGAGAAAATATTGTGATATCACAAGGTCAACAACGTGAATTTCAACTGGAAAACAATACTTCCTTTGGAAATCAATTGCCTGTACAAACTTCACAAACACAATTCTCAGGCAATAATTCTGATCATTCAAGGTTACATCAACAAGGTGAACATAGATATATTCGTCAAGTTCTGGGACCATTGAATACCAACATGGGGGTTAATTTAAGATTTTCCAATGATTTAATTACCATGACGCAAAACTGGACCAGAGAAGAATTTGAATCAAGTAGAAGATTAGTTAAATTTGAATTTCATGATTCTGAAAATGCAATTCAAACCATTAGTTTTCAACCAGTTGCATCATCAACATGTTCGGAAAATCCAGGACCTATAATATCTTGTATATTTTGGAAAGAAAAAGATCGTCATATAGCAACTTCGGTAGATATAATTGTAATTCTTGAATATTTAGTTCATCAAAATTTTGGAATTGAAGAGAAAAATAGGATAAGAAGGAATCTTCAATCATTGAAGCCAACCACGGTTTCTCGGTCTAATAAAGAAGATTGTGAATTTTTCAATCTAATTATGAGTATGGAAAATCCAAGGCCTCGTAATATTGAAAAGGATTTAAAAGTTTTCAATTGGGGAGATTTAGGTAAAGCAATTGCAAAAGTAATGTCAAAATATTCCGTGATTTCTCCCAAAGGTAATGTTCCAATTTATGGTCATATCAATTCAGGATATGGTAATTTGTTTATGCCCAATTCACCTTCGTTAATTGATAATGATAACTTGTATGGTACTGAAAGAAACTCAATGAGGATGCAAAATCCATACGAGTCACAACGACGTCAACATATTCCTTTTCAAATTCCTCCTCAGCCACCTTCAATGTATTCTCTGATTGTAACGGAACATTATACACCAATTATTCCTCACCAATACCAGGTCCGAATTCCTCCTCCAGGTTTACAACCACTCCTACAACCAATTGCACTTCCACCAAATTTACTTCAACCTCGACCGCAAGTGGACCCTGAATCAGCAGCAACTAGAATAAATAAACAATTTATATCCACACCCATGAGATCAAGCTATTTCTCTACTAATGGCCATGTTATCAGTGATAATTTAAATAATGAAGAGTATAGGATTTCACTAGGAATTGGAAATGATTCAAATTCTAGTGTAAGTTCATGTAATACTGAATTTTCTCCTGAAGAATTGAACAAACAACAACAGGAAAATAGTTCAACAGATACCCTGGTTTATGAAAAACAATCTGAAAGGTCAAATAAATTACCTTCAATATCTCAGATATTAAATTCGGATATTAAAGTAAATTGTTTATCTCTTCCGCCAATTGAAACGGGTGAAAGATTACCTTCAGTTAGTAAGTTAGAAAACTGGAAAACATCATAGTTATATCTAAAACGTTTCACACTATTCTTTTTTATTTTACATTTTATGAAGATATATATATTTTTTTAAGTTTTCTCGAATTTTTTTTATATGTTTCAATATATTCATTCTATTATTTATTTAAATAATCTAAGCTTTTTTATGAGATTCAATTTCTTTAACTGTCTCGGAAAAGTCAGGAGTACTTTTGAAAACCGCCCCTTTACCAGGTTCAATAGTTACATAATTTAAATAATCTTCTGAAGTTTTTTCTACTGGCGTCAGTTGAGTTGTATTAATACTACGTACAGTTGGTATATTTGATCTTGAAATTGCATTTCCTCCAATATTCGATTGCAATAATATGTTTCTTGGTCCAACTATCTTGATAAATTCTTGATTTCCTACTAGAAAGTTAAAAGTATCTCTTTTACCCCAATGAATAAATTCAATTATATTCTTCCAAAATTTTTGTAAAACATGTTGGAACTTATATAATTGGACAGTAAAACTATTAGTAGGTTTGAAATTCACTATTGGTTTAATGTTTTTGGTAGTTGATTTATCCTGCTGTAAAGGGAAAGAATATTTAACAATACAATTTTGTAAATCACGAGGTCCATTTACTGTAATTGCCAATAAATTATTTTTATTAATCAATACTTCTTCATCTTTATCAAGATTAATATTATATATCGAGCCACCTCCAACTAAACCAACTTGTCCTCTTCCAGTAATTAAAGTATATCCCATTTGTTTCCAAGAAAATAATCCAGTTGGTGTTCGTGAAGATGTTCTCAAATATTGTGATAAATTTCTTGAAATTGTTCTAGGTAAAGTATGCATCCCAATATGAAGGGAATTACCCGTGTATACTTGAATTGCATTTTTGTTTAATATTGCCCAATCATTAGTACCATCTAAATTCAAACTAATGAAAGATTTATTATTTGATGATAAAAAACCTCGAGATGAAGAACTTACCAAGATTGAAAATGGAGTAGTTGAAATTAATTTTTGATAAGTCGATATAAAACCTCCATATAATAACCTTTTCCACCATAATTGAAATTCAAGAGTACTTCTTACTGAATCAATTGAAGAAATCTCCAGAAGGCCATATATTGATAATAAAGAACCTCGTCTAACGTAAACAGGAACCGAGGGAGGGGAATCTATTGAAAGTACAGTTTGAGGAGTTCCTAATGTTTTAAATTCAGCATTCTCTAATATTCTATGACCAATTAATTCTTTTGATTCTTGAATGCTTTCAAGAGCTGTAGTTGTTTTATTTTCCGAGATTTTTCCTACTCCATTGACTGAAGATTGTTTGATTGAAATTGATCTAGTGATGGCTAATTGGATACTAGGACTTCTTCGTATGTTAGTTATCATGTTTTAAGTCTAACCCCTGATATTTAGATCTGAAAAATTATTGACCTTGAATCGAGTGATATGTATTTTGGACGCACAAAAGAAGAAAAAAAAGTCGCTATTCCCAATTGGCCAAGCTTTACAAGAGCAACGACACGGAGAAGCTCAATACAAGGTATTAATATCATGCGCTTGTTTTTGTAGTTAGAGATATGAGCGTCAGCAAGCCCAATTATTTACTCTTAACAACTGTATTAAAAAAAAAGTCCTCTATTAAGTCCATACAAAAGAGATTACCAAAATAATAAACTAATCAACACTGGCAATACAAATGCAAAAGTTGTACTTGAATATAATCCACCATTAGCTATAGAAGCAGCTCGTTCAAGTTCACTATCTAATGGACCTTTTGACATTTGTTTAGTTATAACCAGAATATTTTCAGGAAGCGATTCATCAAATATTCTTAATCCAATTGAAATTTCAAATCTTTCTAAATCATAAACCAAATAAAGTTCTTTAAGAATATTAATTCCAAAAGTTGCCACAGTGAAACCTTCGTTTGAAGTAGCAATATTCAAGTAACATTTATCATCTTGTGAAACAACTAAATCCGAAAGTGTGATTGGTATTTCATTAGTCTCCACGCCAAAATTAAATAAAAGATAAGTAACAGAATATTCCAGAGAATCACAAGAAACTTCTTGAAAATCAGCCGATGAATTATAAATCCCACCCATTTCTGTTACTAATTGTTTAAGGGTATTTGCAGGCAATTCCGAATATGGTTGATTAAAATCCAAAATTACTGGTAAACTTTTTGCATAAAGTTTCGTTAGTTCTCTAGTTTGATTATTTATTAATGAAATTCCATGAGTTGATAATCCAAATACCCATTGACTTGCAAGATGAGTATCAATTCTTTTAGTTTCTAAAAAATCAAATTTTGAAGAATCTATAGCTCCAAACAATATTGTTCCATTGATAGCTTCCTTTGTATTCATAAATATCAGATATAGATTTCTTTGAGTTATATTTTGTTCAATTAATGCAATTGGTAAGTTGGAATATTCCTTTTGACCAGCTAAAGATTGTAATTCTAACCATTTTGGACCAAGTCCTAATACTCCCATTACACTATTAAGAGCAAAAGCAACGCCCATAGTTAAATTTGATACGGAAAAGTTATCTCCAAATTTTACATTATCTTTACCCCAAAAACCAGCAAATGAAAATGTTTCATCATTAGGGTCAGCATAAACAAAGTATCTTTTTGCTGGTTGTTGGTAAAAACTGGTTGATTTATATGGATCAAATACGCTATATTGAGTACAATTTGAATTATCATCAACATCGGTTGAATCTAAAGTTTCTGTTGATTCGGTTATATTTAAATTATTATACCACTGATAAGTTTGATAAGTTTGATAAACGTTACCACATGTTACATTAGGTAACATTACTATCATATCTCCAAGGGAACTACTTATACCAAGAGTAACTGGTTGATTATTGGACCCGATTTCTAAGTTAGTAACAAAAGTCCCATTAATTGAATAAATATCCATTCTGGCATATCCTAGATTCTCTTCATCTCGAATATAAAGTCCAGCCTTGGCTGGAATTAGTAGGTTTAAAATCAGGAGTATAAAGTAAAGCCAAAATTTCATAGTGAAGTTGTATAGAGAGAAACAGTTAAAACTAAATAATTATAAAACAGAATAAACATCTTTAGATATATATTTACACATTGAAGATTTTAGATCACGTAAATCTTGGAGATTTCTTTTCTTGTCATTAGGTTTTTTTTATGCCTTAAAATTTTCTATGAATCAACTGACATAATTCACACCACTTTTTTTTTATTGACTTCAGCCTTGGTTGACCACTTCGTAACATTCATACCTTGACGAAGTCTAGAGTTTAATTGTGGTCATAGTTTGTACATATCTAAAACAATTTAGATTCCGCCCAGTCTGTAATTTTGTGTCAAAAATAACAAAGATTTTTTTATTAGATCGGTTATTTATGACAATTATACAGACAAAGTTCATTAACTTTTAGTTAAGCCTTGAACTGTATCTTCAATTAAAAGAGTTAATTCCATGATATTTTCTTTTTTTTTTTTGGAAAAAAATGACAAGTCGTGTTAACCTCATTTGAGGGGGTAGTGATTTTTTTTGACTGTGTGATTTTTTTGACTATGTGTGACTTAAAACGATGTAGTGTCAATGACGTCATTAACAATAAATCATTCTACAAGTATTACATAATCGTCATCACAGTTATGTTATACTAGTGACTCTACATCAATTAAAGTTATTGTACATAATATGTAATTTTAATGCTAATCTTAAAAAAATTAAAAAACTAAAAAATACTATTATATATGAATGAAAAAAAAAGGTTGCAAATGCTTATACCAACATGGTTAAAGAGATTATGATAGATAATCCAATCACATAGTAAGGGTGTATCTTGGTGTAACTAGCTCCAGATTTCTTACCACTGCTACTACTTCCAGTATGATTGGTTGATCCTGTAGTTGGTACTGCAGATTTAATAACTTCAATATCTTCTTCATCAGTGAAATTAACTGGGGCTAAAGATACTTGAAAATCATCTAAATCAACTACAACATAAGCATTTCTTAAAATATTATCTCCAAATAACATATATGAAGTACCAGCATCTTGAGCTAATATACCAAGATAACATTGTGTTGAACTTGCTTGAAGTAATAAATCACTTACAGGAACTTTAATAGTTTGTGATCCAAATTTAAAATTAACTGTAGCTGATTTTGGTTGATTACAAGAAACAATATATGCTTCAGCTCGACGATTATAAGTACCTCCTAATGCTTGACCAAGATTTTGTAATACATTTGATGTTACATATGATAATGTTGAACCAGTATCAAGAACAACTCCACCAGATTGATTTAAAATATTTTGAGAATTTGACCCACTTTGAATATCAATTGAATCAATTCCAATTTGAATTCTATCTAGTTGAGAAGTTCTTTGCATAGTAAATGTTTGTAAATTACCCACGAATTTGGCATGATCAATTGCTCCAAATAATATACTTCCTTCCTTATCTTTAGCTCTACCTAAATAAATTGAATAAAGTGCTTTATTAATTGTACCTTGATTTCTTAATTTTATAGGTAAATTTTCATAAGTATATCCAAATTTTGTAGTTGTTTCTAAACCAGGCAATCCAATACCTAAAACTCCAACATAAGATGAAGTTTTATTAGCTACAGCAAATGATAAATTGGCCACTTTAGTATCACCAATAAATACATTATCAAAACCCCAAATTCCCAAGGCTTCTGATCCATCAACATATTCAATTTCAAATGCATTTGTATCATTTTTAACAAATGTATCTGAAAGTCCAGTATTAAATGAACCTAATTCAGTACAGGAGTTTGAACCACCGCCACTACCACTACCACTACCACTGCCACCTCCTCCAATTGAAGGAGTTTGGAATCCATCAGGTTGAATAGTTATTGTTGTAAAATAAATAGCTTTTCCTTGTAAATCACTAACTTTTGTAGGAGGAGGGGAAGCAAGTAATTCAGGTTTATTTTCATTGAAAACTACACCAGTACCTCCACCAAACTTATTAAGATCAATTATATTCTTAGCATCACGTTTTGCATTTGGTGATGGTAAACAATTTAAATCATGAGACATAACCCATAAATCAGAAGAACCGGTATCTACTAAAACCCCCACAGAATCTTTATTTGAACCTATTGTTAAATTAGCTAAATAAAAAATTTCTTGATTTAATAATACCATATTTAAAGAACCATCAGGATCAGAACGTTCCACTAGTCTAGGTCCTGTTTCAGAAAGATCTGTTCTTGAATCACCATGACGAATTTTGAAATTTAATTTAAATGGATTTTCATTTTCAGCAAATGTTGATGATATTGATAGTAAGGTAATTACTAAGGAAGATAGTAAATGCATGTTGAAAAAGTCTATTAATGAATTAAAAAAAATAATATATATGTATATATATAAAGATAACTTTAACCGTATAGTTAAATCTTCATAAAAAGGAGAAAAGGGAGAAAAGAAAGAAGGGAGTGGGGGAGTTACTTGGTTATATATAGCCACCAATAATAATAATATTAAAATCTTTCACAAAATCTGGAACGAGATGTTGCTGTGAGGTCACAGGTAAAATTTGGTAGTTGACTGAATTGAAATATTACGCCGAAACCCGCAAATTCAAATTCAAATTCAAATCCAAAAAAAAAAAAAAAGGAAAAAGGAAATAGAAAATAATTGATGATCTTAATGGGAATGAATGAGGCACAGAGTAAGAACTACGCCCCCTTGGATACTGTAATAACCAAAAAAAAAACCCTCAAGGAGAATGAGAAAGTGGAAAATGCCAAGACTTGAGGGTTGGATTTTCATCAACGCGTGAAAATTAGGTAATCCGAAAAGTTCAAAAACAATTTAACCGATCAATAGAATTAAATAAATTAAGCCAGAAATTGACAGGTTAGAATACATCCATGCATAACAGGTTAAATCGAAATGCATATTCTCAATGTAGACTTTTTATACTGTGACATTTTTATTGTGTAAGATGT
The DNA here is from genome assembly GCA_000497715.1 of Spathaspora arborariae UFMG-19.1A. Lineage (NCBI taxonomy): Eukaryota > Fungi > Ascomycota > Pichiomycetes > Serinales > Debaryomycetaceae > Spathaspora > Spathaspora arborariae. Next base: position 10,127 of record KI547147.1, read on the forward strand.
GAAAAAAAAAGTTACTACGACAAATATATGAAACCAAAACTGGACTTGATGTAAAAACATATCTACGTAATATAATAATATAATCGTCTCAGGATCCTAGTGACTGGGTTAGTTTTTTTTTTGTTATTGTTTTTTTTTTTCGTGGGCCGTGGACGTAATGGCACAGCCTTCGGTGGTAAGCAAAGACTATGTTTTTTTGTTTGTTTTTTTGGCTCGTGACACGTAGTACAGTGTAGTGTAGAGAGGCGGTGGTGGAAATATAGTGAGGTGGAGAGACAGAGTTTGAGTAAACTTTTATGTTTCAAAATATAGAGTATTCTGCATGAATATGACCAAACGTTTTAGCCATATGCAACAATTATTCGCCTGTAAGTTCATTATACTGTATATAAACTTATATAACGTAAATGAGAATCCTGTGAACTTTAATTAAGGGGGGATGTGCCAAGAAAACCAATTTCGTTTTATTTTGTATTTATTTACAAGTCCTCGTAACAAAGTAGAAAAGTTCAATCCATATGAGGATCAACACAAACTTTAATATACTCTGCCACAATTTCATTATCAAATTCAAACCCAGTTAATTTTTCTGTATACTCATTTATCAACGTATCATCAAGTTGTATCAGGGAAGTTATAGGTATAGTCTTTTGTTCTTCTTTAGTAACTTTTAAGAATTCAAATAAATCCCATATTTTTTCAACATATCTTATAAAATTATCTCTAGAACCAAAATAATAATTTATTAATATATCCCAATTTGGATTGGAAATTTGAGATTTTAAATTAAATAATAGATCTGTAATATCATCTATACTCTTTAATTCTTCTGTTGGTTGTAATATTTGTTGGTGTTGTTGAAGTAAATATTGATTAAATTCAACTAATAAATTTGTAGTTACTTTAAAAAGCTCAACATCTTTTAATCTATGTTGAATTGTAGAATTATTTAAAATCTTATTTAAAGTAATTTGAAATTGGTTGAAAATTATATTATAAATGTTATCAAGTTGAATTTTAAATTTTCGTCTTGATTTATCCTTAATTGAATCTTGTAAGATTATTAATGCTATACTTTGATATATTAAACCTTGATAAAATGGTTTGATATAATAAACTGAATAATTATCAAGTATAGCTTTAAGAATCCCCTCATCTTTATGTATTCTTTTCCATGAATCGTCTAATAAATTAAAATGATTAAACATATTCATCATTGTGGTTAAATATGAAGTATATCTTAAACTAGGGAAATAATTTAATTCAATTCTAATAAATGATAACCATCTTACAAATAAAACAAGAACAATTTGATTTTTAACTAATAATTCAATATCCAATTTTGTAATTATTGGATTATTAACATCAAATGTATTTTGAAATTTAACTAAATCTGGTCGTAATACATTTAGGAAATTACCATATAATTCTAAATATCCTCGAATTATATCTCGAACTGATGTAGAATATTTCGATCGTTTATAACATAATCCCCAAATCTCTAATATAAATTGATTCATAGAATTAGAATTATTACCATATAATGAATTTAAAAGTCGTTTATGAGGTACAAGGGTATTTTTCAATTGATTTGATACTAATAATGAACCTTTAAATTGGAAAAATGTAAATTCAATTTCAAGCCAACGTATTTGGATCCAATATTTCGCTAATGTTGTAAATTCTCTTGTTTGAGGATAATCTATTTCATCATATGAAGTTGAAGTTTCTATTGGTGCTTCAGAAACATTTTCATCAGAATTGGGTGTTGGTTCTTTAGAAGGATCTTCAATTATATCAACAAAATCATTGTTTAAAACAATATAATTTAAAAGATTGTTAAATTCAAGATAGTTCTCAACAACCATATTATTATAAGAATAATAATTCTTAAGTATAAAATACCAATCAATCAAATAAATTAAATCAGTTAATGTTTCATATGACAAAATCTTCAATTTAACAGTTTTTGATATTTTTATCCAATCATTAATTATATCTTGTCTTGGTTGGAAAATTGCTGTTCTTTCCAATAAGAAATTCAGCAATCCGTTAACTTCAAACAATAATCCATTAGCCATAATTAAAAACATTAATGACAAATGTCTTAATTCAATTATTGTAAATTGAATACTTTTACTTAAATTTTTAGGATCTTCATCGTTTATTTTCAATAATTTTTCATATACTAATTTTGCTTGACGTTTCATTTCTTGATGATCTTGTAAATCTAGCAAGATTTCCGTTATTGAATTCATATATAAATCAAAAAATGTTTCAAAAATAGCAGAATTATTAGGTAATAATCGTTTAATTCGTTTAATCTCTACAATTGTCAAATCAAACAATCGAGATTGATCTTTTACTAACAAATATTCAATTAAATCTCCTTGAACTGTTGTAACTTCATTGGTAACTTGCTTTGGTTGTCCATTTTCCCCAAATTCTGATGTTATAAAAGAAATTGCTGGTCGAGATGAATTATCACTAGGTTCAGGTTGTAATTGATTGTGATGATTCTTCTGTTCAGAAACATGATGTCGATTATTAAATTGACGAATTATATTAGGAATAGTCTTTTGAATTTGATAATTTGCATGTATTTTACTAGGTGATCTATTCAAACTAGTCTCTTGTGTATTTGTTGATACTAATGAAGTTACCATAGAAGATGTATTTGTATTATAAGCTTGAACAAAATCATTGGATAATCTTAATTTCTTAATATTACTTCTTTTTTTACGTTCTTTAATTTTATCTAATTCTTCTTGTGATGGAGGTTGAGGTGGTTGTAATAAACATCGATTTATTCGTTTAAATTTTTTACATGAAGTACAAGGAATTTGTAAATCACACTTTATTTTAAGTAATTTACAAGGACCACAACTATAACTTCTTCTTTGTCGTTTAGGTTTATCTGTTAACAGAGGTTGTAGTTGTAGTTGTAGTTGCTGTTGTTGCATCATAGGAGTTGTTGCCAGAACAGTTTCAGGTGATTCACCTGAAGATTCGCCACTTTGTTGTAAAATTTGTGAAGGTTCAAATCTAGGTATAATATCACTCATGATGTAAGATTTTTAAAACAATTTATCACTCAAAAAAAAGAGAAATTAGCCGAGTGTTAGTTATATATTTTAAAGTTGATAGCAAATTCTGACTTGTTAAACTGGATAAAAATATGTTAAGAAAAACCACCAACCGGAAATGGAAATAGGTTTTGGTCTAGGCTATTAAAAAATGATTTATCTTTAAAAGAAAACGTTAAACTTATGAAACACAATCAAAGTTATATATAGTCAAGGGGGTTTTAAAACAAAAAAATATAAAGTGAAAGTTTAAAATCGATCGGATTTACAAAGAAAAACAATAGTAATTCCTGTGATTTGTATGTAAGAATGGATTTTCTTGGTTTTATTTCCTTTCAGGCGGACATATTTTTGCCTTTGCGCAACCTCGGAATTATTTTGTGGTGATTTCTTTTTTGTAGGTTGTGGTTTTTTTGTTTTACAGTTTTTGTTATCGCTCCCCCTTTTTATTTTCTAGAATTACATAACGGGATTATTATTGGTGAAGGTAGCTAGATAGGTGGTGATCACTGAAGTTATTTCTAAGTTGCGGGGAGGATCTTAAAAATGTAGGGCGTTAGATATTGTGTAGATAAGTCCAGAGGGAGCAGCTAACTTTAGTAAGGAGGGGAAAAAATCTTTTTTCATTAGCACATAACACATATTCAAAAAAACCTTATTTGGCTTTTATAATCAACACCGAGGTATAATTGATACTAGAAGATCTCCATATTATAAACAGGATATTATATTGGAGACTTTATCAGTGAATATTGCTTTAAACTAAGCAAACACCTGAATTCAAATTAAAGTATATAAGTGAAAGATTACGTTTGCTACGTTTGCTACGTTTGCTGGGAGGGTTTTTTTATTGTGGTTAAATTTTGACTTCCAAACTTGGCAATAGACAATAGAGGTTGCAAAATTTTAAAAATACAAATCATTCTTACTTCCTCTAGAAATAATACATATTAACATCTCTGTCAAACCAATTCTAACATTTAGTTCAGAAATCAACGAATTTCAAGAATATCCTACTATTCATTTCTCTTCTAGTCCAACACTAGATCAACTTTTCTGTCTATAATATAAACTCAACTACAGAGTAAAACTCAGTCATTTCTAGCTAATATCTCTTTTAAATGGAATAAGAATCCTTTTAGTTGACTTCTAACAAGTTTAAACTCATTAATATCAAATAAACTATCGTTGTTGTATTCATTCTAACTATGCTAATCCCCATATACCAATAATCGGTATTCACACGACGCGGAAATTTTTATGGCCAATTGTATTTGCTGAATTTTTAATCCTTCATACTATGCACTACACAAGGGGAAAAAAAAATTTCAATCAAATAAAACCTCTACACGAAATAGAAGGCTTGAGTTTCACTTCTAAAGGTTATCAGTGGATTTCATTAGACTCTAGAACATTACGAAAACAACCACGAAAATCATTATTGTGGAAAATCCCCTGTTTCTTTTCTTTTTTTAAAAAAAAAGTCCAATTCAAAGTTAGCATTTATTCCTATTTTTTTTTTTCATACATTAAATTTCCATGATATCTTCAAGATCTACATCTTTGTTAAGGAAATCCCTTCAACAAACTCCCAGATTAATAGCTGCATCTTCAAGGCAATTTTCAATCACTGCCATCCGTAATAATAATACTGTTGATGATTTACCAAATTTAAATTATTTACCAAGAAAGAAACCAACTGAAGAAAATCATGTTCCTTTAGTTAATCCAGTTGATAAATATAAGGATCAAATTGAAGAATTACATAAATTTGGAACTTATATCATTACATGTTTACCTAAATTTGTTCAACAATTTTCTGTTTGGAAAGATGAATTAACTATTTATGTTGCTCCATCTGCCCTTAGACCAGTTATGGTTTTCTTAAAGAATCATACTGCTTCTCAATTTAAATCTTGTATGGATATTACTGCAGCTGATTATCCTTCTAGAACCAATAGATTTGATGTTGTGTATAATTTATTATCAGTAAGACATAATTCTAGAATTAGAGTCAAAACTTATGCTAATGAAACAAGTCCTGTTCCTTCACTTGTACCAATTTTCCTGGGAGCAAATTGGTTTGAAAGAGAAACTTATGATTTATTTGGGGTTTTCTTTGAAGGTCATCCTGATTTAAGAAGAATTATGACTGATTATGGATTCGAAGGTCATCCTTTAAGAAAAGATTTCCCAACTACTGGTTATACTGAAGTAAGATATGATGAAGAGAAAAAGAGAATTATTTATGAACCATTGGAATTAACTCAAGCTTGGAGAAATTTCACTGTTGGCTCTTCTGTTTGGGAACCTGTTGGTGAAGGTAAAGATTTTACACCAGAAGCATTTAAATTACCAACTCCAGAACCTGAACCAGAAAAGGAAGGTGAACAAAAGAAGTAAAGTATATCAGCATATAGTTTTTAGTTGTTTGTCTTTAGGTGTCTTTTTTTATTCTATATATATCTTGTATAACTTATACACACACAGAGATTTATTTCAATGCTTCAATCTCTTGATTTAATTGAGCCAATTCTTGTTTCTTGGAAGTTAAAAATTCTTCTAAACTATTAACTTGAATTTGAATTTCTTCAACATCATTTTTAACTTGAGATAAATCTTTGTTACCATTTGTCTTTATAGAATTCAATTTATCTTGTTTATATTTTAATAATTGCTCATATTCATACTTTATCAACATAAAATCTTCTTTTTCTTTAGCTTCAGATTTAACTCCACTTTGAACTTTATCTAATAATTTTTCTAAATCAGCCAACTCTCGTCTTAATCTAACTTCTTCCCAATCAGTACCTTCGGTTGCAGAAAAATCAGTTCCACGTTCTCTTATCGAAGAACCTTGTCCAATTTTATTAAGATAACTCTCAGCAAATGATCTTTTAGAAGCTTGAGTAGCTGTAGTTTGTCTTGGTTGAGATTGAGCACTTAAATCATAATTAGGAACTTCTTTAGAAAAAGTTGCTCGTAAACTTGCAGGAACTCCACGAGGTATTCTTTTTCCAGACTCTCGTTGATTTAAAATATGTAAGAAAACTAAAGTTTGATCTTTATCAATAGTTTCAAATGATTTGGGGTTAACTAAATTCCAAGCTGATGAAATATCACTTGTAGGGACTTTTTGTAAAGAAGCATATAATGAATTTAATGATTCAAATTTAATTCTTCCATATGAATCACTATTTGAATTATAGATTGTTTCATATGTTGACTTATCTGTAGGAGAAATATACCAATCAAAATCATCTCTTAATCCTTCTTCTTCATCATCATCAAAATCAATGCCAAGATTACTATTATTAACTGCCTTATTAGCTTGAATTATTGCTGCCTTGGATGAAGGAATTAACCAAGAAGGTAATTCATTTGGAACATCATCAATTGAACCATTTACTAAATCAAAAATTAATCTCATAGTAATACAAAATTCTTCAAAATCTAATTTTCCATCATTATCAATATCACTTAATTCCCAAATCTTGGATAATTGTGAATCTCCTAATCTTGAATTCTTCAACACTGGAGCAACTTTATCTCCGGTAACTTTATTATCAACTGGTTTTAAACCTTGAAAAATTTGCCAATATTTCAGGATTTCAGATTCTTCTAAACGAGGCATGATCGATGTGAATTTTCTTATGCAGGCTGTGTGTTGTGTTGTATTGGGGTTGTGTTGTGTTGGGTTGTGTGTGTTGTATTGTGTTGTGTTGTTCTTTGTTTTATCTGAGTGTTGGTAGTATTTCGGCACCAGTCGAAAAAAAATGAAATTCGTGTGCACGACATTATCTCCCTTGACAAAGTTAATTTGAGTATTTCGGAAGTACAGAGATAACTATGACTTCAATTGAGAGAGTTCAAATATCCCATCAGTACAACATCAAAGGACATAGAATATCAATTTATAAAATTTCATAAATAAGAGTAAGATAGGGATTTTGTAATACATGAAATAATTAAGTTGGAGAAGCAATTGTGTTGGAGAAGGAAACATCTAGTTAAATCAACAGTCGTTTATTCAATTGAGTAAATGTTGTTTGAAAAAAGAGCTATGTTAGATAGAAAATTCTAAACCTCTTTAATTATAAAAATATTTTGTTCTGTAATTTGCTTGTCAGTTTAGATCCAGTAGATATTAGTCAATAAATAGAATTTCTGGAAGGTTTTAAATTTTTATGGGTTCTATTTATGGCAATAATTTTCTCAGAATTTGCAATATAAAAGGGTTGCAAAATTCACTTTTGAATTTTGAAGTTATATATCACTTTCTTTTCTTTTTCATTTGGTAATAAACCAAATCTCCAATATTATGGAATAAAATAGTAAGTAATACTTCAATACCTTTCTCAATAACAAATACTAACCGTTAGTTAAGAAAATTATAAGCTCTGAGAATGATATTGATATTTGATTTACCGCTTAACAATAATAAATCCCAGATCAAGTCAAACTTTTATATAACCTCAAAAAAGTAATAATTTACATCGGAACCTGTTGACTTGATAAATTGTTTTTATTTGGTTTCGAATATCTACCCTGAATAAGGGGTATTGTTAGGTTTCACGAAATTTATTCTATTATTCAAATAAGCAAACAACCGCTGAGCAAACTTTGACCTCATCTAGTTAATTGTATATAGTTTTTAATGTACAATCATTTTAATTATAATAAGAATCTTCTACTTCTAACAATTTTAATTATAAAATAAGAACTTATTAAGAGTACAGAAACATTGTTAATCAAATTAGATAGTTTGCAATGATTAATTCTCAAAGATTTTTGTAGTTTTTTTTTAGCAAAATTTATCTATATATTTTAAAGACATTATTTCATATAAATCGGATAATTCTGAGTTATATATTTATTATATTCACCTGTGACAACTTTATATATTCCTGTAAAACTACTTTTCTTAAGAAAACTCCTTTATAATTCAGAATTTCTATTTATGGCATGGTAAAAAAAGGTTTCTTAAGTACCAGAAAAAAACCCCCAAAATTCAGAGAAGGGGCGGTTGGTGTAGTGGTTAACATATCTGCCTTCCAAGCAGGTGTCACGGGTTCGATTCCCGTACCGCTCATTTCTTTTTTACATTTTTAAACCTTTACCAATTTAACAAATACAACTTCTATCGACAGCTCACTAGGGTAAACCGATCAATCTATGTACACGTTTATTAAATAATTTTTTGCTATATCTATTATACAAGTTTAAAATTTCCCCTCCTGTTCATTCTTCTTCATCTATTTTATCAAAATCATACTTCCCTTCTAACATATCATTTAAACTATCTTGTATATATGAACTTTCTTCATCCATAGGCATTTCACTCAACTCTTTTTCCTTTTTATCTCCTCCCATGAGAAATTTCATTTTCCAACCAAATTCTTTAACATTACTTATATCCAAACACCAAAATCCACCAAATATCAACATTCCTGAAACAGATCCACATAATAAAGTACCAGTACCAACAGCAACAGCAGCATCGGTTGTGAAATTATAACTTAATGGTGGTGAATGATTTCCTTGAAATAATGTAGGTACATATTGTCTAGTTATGGTTGCTTTATAGGCAAACCTCAGGGCAAAGATGGTTATAGCTGCCAGGGCCATAAATCTCATCATCTGAATCTTACGTCTCTGTTTATATTCATCTGAAGCATCTGCTAGTTTGAAATTGAGAGATCTTAAGATATCAGTCATTGTTTTTGCCGTTGATAGATGGGGAGTTTTCACTACGAAAGCAAAAAAAAAAAATTGTTGATCTTGTAATACTGCGAATTTGAACTCTTCTTCACAATCTTGGTAAAAATTTAGTTTGCACATTGCAAAATCTAATATTTAATTCAAAAAGGATGACAAGGATAAATTGACCATCAACTTAGAGTATTTAAGAACTTGTTCATTACCAGGTTATAGTTTGTTTCTTCTTGGCACTAGTATCGACAATAGTCTTTATATGATTCAAAGATTTCTTGAGGTAAACCCATTAATTCTTTTGAGGTGGTATTATTTTGGTAAAATATATAAATAATTATTAGTAGAGCTTTAGCAGGCAAGTTTGAAGTTGAGGTTCTTTTTGAAAAATTTAGTTTTAAAGAAAGTGTACAACTCGACCTTAAGCTAGTATATACCACTATAAGGGAGAAATTACACGATGAACCATATATAAGGAGAATTCCTACTAGATTTTTCTCTCTCTGCTCGCTACAGAAAAATCTCTTGTAATCAGATTTATCATTAATCACTAATTATTATGTTTTATTCTATCAACTCCGATATATGTGAGATTCAGCATTAACGTATACTATCTTACGTTAAGTAAAGATAAATCACTCAGCAATTGATCCGAACTTATGCAACTATAAACATATAAGTTAAACATATATAATAGGTAAGATACAAAACAAATAAAAATCCAAAATCAACATTAATTGTCATTAAAAAAAAAAGAATAAAAACGTTTTGGAAACCTATGAATAAAAAACACACACGAGGAAATGAATAAAGAACGGTTGATAAAAAAAAACTCTCGTGTCTAAACATCTTCCTTGAACACTCCCTTTTCTGGATTTCCAGTATGGTTTAACGATAAGTCATCAATATCAGCAAAATCAGTTGCTACTGTTTCAGACTTGGATCTGGTATCTTTGCTAAGAGAACGAGGTAGAGGATCATCTTCTTTGCTTTCACTTGATTTGGAAGTACTTGCCTTTTTTGGTGATGTAACTGGACTGACATGTTTGTCCTTGGAAGATTTGAAAATCGAACTTAACCTCTTTGAGAATGATTTTCTTTTAGATGAGCTAGAACGCTGTACAGATTCAACAGGGGTTGAAGCAGCAGCAGCAGCAGCAGCAGCAGCTACTTCATCTTTCTTTGATGGAGATTCTGGTACTGGTTCTTCCTTAACCAATGGAATTTCTTTAATTGGAGGTTCTTCAACTGAGAATAAAGATCCAGTATCTCTTATTCTTCCTTCATCGATCTCAGATCTTAAATGTTCTGGTAATTCACTGTTAATCTTATGTTCCTCCTTAACTTTCAAATCTAATTCATCTAATATTTCCTTCTTTTTATTGGCCTTTTCAGTGGTATGTTCTTCCTTCTCCTTTTCCAATTGAGCTAATTTTTCATCCAAATCTTTATTTTCAATTTCATGAAGCTCAAGTTCTTTATCATGTAATTCTTGTAATCCAGATACTTCTTTATCAGTATTTTCATGTCTTTTACTAGATTCTTCTAAATCAACAGAATATTTACCAATTTCTTCTCTAGTATCATCTAATTGTTTATTTAATTCCACTAACTTTTCTTCATACTCTTTATTCAATTTTTCTGCTGCTTCAAATTCATTCTTTAATTCATCTCTGGCATCAGTAACTTCTTTTAATTTGGCATTTGCTTCAGTCAATTCATCTAATATTGGTTTCAATTCTTCATCTCTTTCAGCTTGCATATCTTCTAATTCCTTTTTTCTAGATTCAATTTTACCAGATTCTTCTTCATCTATTCTGTCTTGATTCTGTTGTTTTTCAGCCAATAAGGCTTCTCTTTCTTGAGCATACTTCTCTTCAAGCGCTTTCAATTCAGCAACTTTATCTTCAACTTCTTGATTTCTCGTACTTTGATATTCTAAATATCTATCATCTTCTTCTTTCTTACGTTGTTCATTTTCTTCAATACGTTTTTGTTTGGCAGCTTCAAGTTCTCGCTTTTCTTTTAATTTAGCTTCAACTTCTTCTTGTTTAGCTCGTTGATGAGCTTCTTCTAATTCCAATTGTTTTTGTTTTTTATCCAAATCTTCTTGTCTTTTAGAATCAGCTCTAGTTTCAATATCTTTCAAAATTGGTTGAACATAACTTGAGGCTAATTGATCCAATTGGGATTGAGTTATGGTTAATCCACCACCCAAATCAATAACTCCAGCTTGATGCAGTTTCAATCTGTCATCAGAATTCTTTTGGGCAACAGCTAAAGCTTTGGCATATAATTGAGCTTGTTGTTTTAAATCAAGAGGAGTTTGAGCTTTAATTGAATCCAATCTTTCATTAGCTCTAGCATTGGCAGCAGATAACAAAGTAGCATTAACAATATCTCTAGCTTTAAAAGTATTTGATCTTGTTTGTGAAGCATATTGATCAGTAACTCCAGATTTAAGAGAAGCTGCAGCCAGAGATGCCACCAATGAGTCTACTTCTTTACCTTGGGCATTTAATCCTGATCTATAATCTAAATCGGGATTGAATCTTGAATTTAATGATTTTGATGAATTTTGATTAGCAACTTGAGTAATTTTGTTGATATTAAATGAGCCAGCAGATTGTTTACTTTGAATTCCCGTTCTTTTAATATCTTTTTCAGGGTTAATTCTTGAAGTCATTGTCGATGAAGAATTCTGTTGTGCTGCCCGATAAATCGATGTAGAATTCAATGATGGAACTCCAGTATAGACACTACTTGTGGCTGTGGTGGAACCAGCCGTGGTAGTTCTGGCACTAGCAGCAGCAGCATCAGCATAAGGATCTTCTTTTTCCCGTTTCCATGCTTCAATAGTTGGTTGTTTTGCTGCCAATGCAGCAACTTGTGCTTCTGGAGCAATTGTTCTTTCATAAGAAGGTTTAACTGTCAAGTCGGAAGATGCAGCTAAAAGAGCAGCTGTATCAGAAGCATTTGAATTCACACCAACAATAGTTCCACTGGGAGAATGGAAAACTCCTTGCTTAAGTCTTTGATGATATAATGCTTCAGCTGATAAAGGTTTCCCCGAGGTCTGGTAGGCAGAATGGGACATATCTCGTTTGGGGGAGGAAAAAACTGGAGACTGAACTTAAGTTATTGAATTTCAATCTAGGGGGGGAAACTTCAGTATTAAGGGAATGTTATCACCAATTGGTCTTCTGTTAGAAAAGTAATATCAATGAAAATAGAATAAGAAGTTTAACAAAAAAAAACCACAGTCAGATGAAATTGTAGCAATTGATTGTTTCAATTTAGATTAAACTTGAAATTCGGGAATAGGGGGTTCATGTCAGTTTGGAGTAATTTTTACGCGCACAAAGCAAGAAAAAAAATGGTACCAGTTAAAACTTATAAATGGTTTATTATGTTTGCTAGAAGAGATATAGGGAGGGAGTAGGGAGGGAGTAGGGAGGGAGTAGGGGGGGAAGCATCGAGAACAGGAATGCATTTTTTACTATGGAAATTACATTAGCATTATATATATATTGTCCAACTTTGAAAAATGTTACTTCCTAGTTCAAGTAGACACAAGTTTCTCACACTTACTTGCATAATATATGTTAACTCTGTTATAGTGAGCCCAATTTCCCAGTCTATCTCTATATTCTTAGATTTACAAACTAGTTGCTTTATAGTATAAAATAAAACTACACCTGAAACATTATTATTCTAGTATAAACTTATAATTGCTTTTCTAGCAACATTCGCAGCCATTACAAAGGTGGAAGAAATCAACCCAGTTTCATTATCACTAAATATTATCCTCAATTCGTACAAACCACAAACAATTGCTAAACATCTTCAATGATACATCAGAGCCAACCTTTCGAATTTATAATGTTCTCTTTATTAGAGAAAGGTTGTTCAACATCCTGCATATAACACGTGGCTGGCTAAAAAAAAAGTTTAGATTTCAACTATCACAAAAGAATCAGTAAGTGAAACTATTGAAGATCAGAAATTAATTCAATATACACAACATGGCAAGACTACAACCGAGAGAATCAACAAGTAGAACTGCAGGAAGAGGCCGAGTTACCCTGGGTTCAGGTGCTAGAAGAACAGGATTATATGGAAATCAACCTGGAGATGTAGTACATACTGAAACTGTTGTTGGATCATCATCAACTGCCAGAACCAGTGCTCGAAAACAACCAGTGACTACAAGAACACCAGTTAGAAGAAGATATAGACCAGGATACAATGCAATTAGAGAAATTCGTCAATTTCAAAAATCTACTGATTTATTAATAAGGAAATTACCCTTTGCAAGATTAGTTAAAGAAATTGCCGAGAATAGTATAGGAGTAGATTATGGTATAAGATGGCAATCTCATGCAATTATGGCATTACAAGAAGCTTCTGAAGCATTCTTAATACATTTATTAGAAGACACTAATCTTTGTGCAATTCATGCAAAAAGGGTAACTATAATGCAAAAAGATATTCAATTAGCAAGAAGATTAAGAGGACAAGATTATATATAGTCAACTTTTGAACTGTTAGGTTTAAGATATAGGTGTATTATTAGTTAGAAGATATAAAATATTATGTAATTGTTATTCTGTATACGTGTTTTAAATTTAACCTAATTAGGAAACTTAATTATGTACTCTCTTTTTTTTTTCTTGATTTAGGCGAACTGTCAACACCAAATTGACTACAAGTAAGATTATTCATGTATAAGTAGCAAAGTCATAGGATGATCTAATTGGTTCGTTTAAAATCACTCTCCGTCTTATCATTTATTGGTTACATTGGGAGAATACAATACCTTTGTGTAATATAAAACAATCTCGATTTAGTGGATTGTTTTTTTTTGATTTGTGGTGCAAGCGAGGAGCACACGAGGGATCCAAATTTGGTATAAAGTTGTAGAATATAAACAGTTGCCTGAGCAATCCCGATGCGGTTAATTACAGTAAATTTATACTACAAGAAAACTACCGAGGATATAAAGCTCCCTTCAATTACAGAATACATAAAAACAAGTTCCTTAACATATTCATGTAAAACCTATAATTACATTGTCTGGACCTTGCTAGTTACCCAGATTCACTTGTCTACCAATGGGAATCAATATTCATCAGAGGAAGACTTAACCAGCTCCATATAATGAGGGGATCGGAAAAAATAACCTTGTTTTTTGTTTGGTTGTCTACGTAATCGACAATAATGCAGTGTTGACAATGTGAACCCTTCAAAAAAATAATGATCAATTTCGTGTAGAACCAAAAAAGGGCAATAAAAAACTGGTGGTACCAATTTGAGGGGCACAAAAAAATATACTCAAGTTATGCTTTCTGTGGTGAACCTTGAAATAAGCATCTGATTAACAACGTACAAAGTCACAAAATTGATTTGAAGTGTATTTAAGAACAGACAGATTCTCTTAGAGTTTTTTTCATGCATATGGGCTAAAACTCAATTCGTTTTTTTTGTTTTTTTTACACCTGACAGTTATCTCAGGTGATTATTCTTTTCTCTCCCAAGATCCCTGATTTTGCTGTCTCGTTCCTGACAGATTATAAATTGGAAAATTTTACCCCACATAGGAATATATATTTAAATCTAGTTTTTTGTACACACTAGTTCAGGTTTCTACTCTAATTTCAAATGAATGGATCTGATGGCTACTACGACAACTACTAAACGGAAAAAGAAATTAGTATATCGACAAGATCCTGATGGAGTGTTTCGACTAAAAAAAGAAAATGATACTGATTCAATACATTCAACATCAACCATTGAACGAGGAGAAAATGTCGATCGATTATTAAATGAATTAATGGAATGTTCTTATAAAGTACTCGAGCCTGAGCCACCAACTGCATTGAAAGCTACCAGAGTTAAAGCCAAGCCTAAACAAAAATTAATTACCAAGGATTTAACTCCAGCTGAATCATTACCTTCACCAACTATAACTATACCTTCATCAGCTGCATCGTCAAGACGTTCATCTTCTAAGTCAATAGCTAGTTCAGTAATTGATACAGCAATGACTAGCCCAGCATATTCACGAGAACTTGAACCAAAACTCGCGCCTGAGCCGCTTGACACAATAGACGTAAAAACAAAACAAGTTTCTCCACTACAACAAAAGAAAAGTGTTTTTAATATAGGTTCAAAATTTAGTCATATAATGGCTTCAACAAAGAAATCGATGGTATATGCTAGTGATTTTCATACTCCTAGTTATTTGTTGGGGATAATAAGTACTATCATTGCGGTTAGATATTCACAATTATTAATCAATTTAATCGTAGGTGGGGTAATTGTTGGTGGTGCAGGGATTTTTCTAGCTATAGTCATTGTTGGTCTTTTTTGGTATTTTGAGAGTCTTGGTGTTTTAAAGGGATATAACAATACTGCTGATAAGGTATTTAATAAATTAGAATCATTCGAATCTCCTCAATCAAAACTGAGTGTAATCGGGAAGGAGGAAAAACCAGAAGAGTCACGCGACGACGACGACGATAAAGACCACTCCCATTTCGACATGCTTGCAGGAGTACAAGAAGGGGAAGAAGAAGATGAAGAAGATACATTATCAGATGGACAAATTACAGAACATTTAGACGAACCAATAACCATGCCAGAACCATCTGAAGAAGAAGAAAAGAAGAAAAGAAGAGCATCACAAATTAGAGTAGCCCCATTCAGATATGATCGTAGACATAGTGATTATTCTACTGGAGGCAGTTTTCCCAGTTTACCAAACCTTGGTGGCACTACTGCTCTTGATACTTCCCGCTTCACCGCTCCACCATTAATAAAACGCGTAAACACCGAACCTTTAAAATTACATTCTCGAAGATCTACATCGCCTGTGAAAAAGACATTACCTATACTTCCAATGCAAGCTGAAGAGTTACCATTAATCAATGAAGTAAGATTGGTTGATTCATATTCAGATGTAGATAGAGAAGATCAGAAACCTAGAAAGAATCATGATGATGTAGGTGTAAAACGATCAATGAGTACCATGAGTAAACAATCTATATTAAGAACCAGAGAAAATTACAAACGGTTTATTGCCAGTGCGGAGGGTGATATTTAATAGTTATATTGCATTTTCAAGACTTTTTAAGACTATATCTTTTATTTATTTAGCTTTTAATATATATAGTCCGTGTTTTTAGTAATAGTCGTGCGCGACACAACTTCAACAAATGCTTCAACAAAACTTTCTCATATTTTCGTCGTTGCTTGTTTTTTTTTTTTCATTCATTCACCAAACAAGAAAAACAACAAAGAACTAAACTACAGTCATGCCATTATATAAAGAAGAAAACTTTTTAATTGTACATCCAGGATCACAACATACGATATTTTCATTTGGATTACAAGATTCACTTGCTCCACCTCAATATAAAATCCCTTCAATTGTATATCAAGATGTAAACACCAAAGACTATAAATCTAAAAGACAATCTGATCAAGATATAGAAATACATCCAATTAAAGCATCAAGGATAGTCGATTTAGATGCATTTAATTATTTATTAAAGATTATTTTACAAAGTGTAATCACTAATCATCCGATTGTTACTATTAATCAAATTCCCTTATTGTTAATTGTTCCTTCTTTAGGTTGGTCAACTAATATAGAATATATTACCAAATATGTTATTGAATCATTAGAATTTACTGCATTTAATATTATTGATTTATCATTAGCAGCTACATTTGGCATTGGTTCTTCTACTAATTCTGTAGTGGTTAATGTTGGATATGAAAGTATTCAAATTGTTCCTGTTGTAGGGTATCAAAGCATAAAGTTTGCAGGGAAATTTTTACATAATGTTGGTGGGAAAACTTTAAATGAAGAAATTAAAAAGAATTTACCAAATTTTACTGATCAACAAATTGAAGATTTAAAATTTTCAGGAATATATGAAGTTTTAAATGAAAAAGATGGTAATTTCTATTCTTGGAAAGATTTACAAGAAAATGGAGATGATGATGAAGGTGATAAATTTGATGTTGCGAAAATTGTAACTAAAGATAATGGAGGTGTTGTTGAATCAACTGGTAAACTTGCTAGTGATGAAATAGATGAAAAACCAAATAAAGAATTGGAAATTAATTCATTTATTGATTCAGTAACTAAGGAGAAAATATCTGTTGGTAAGGAAAGGTTTTTAGGGGCTAATAAATTAATTGAAATTATTAGTCGAGAAATATATGCTTCATTAAATAATATTCCAGATATTGACAAGAGACAAGATTGTTATGATAATATAATTCTTGTTGGATCGACATTTAGTATTCCAGGATTAAAAGAAGCAGTATTAATTAAACTTAATCAAGATTATTTAGTTAGAGATCCTGAAATTCATGGCTCAACAGGAACAACATATCCTGATGGAGTTAGTTCAGCCATTATGAAATATCAACAAACAGATGATCAAATAGATGGAGAAGTTGGATCTACAGTAAATCAAGTTCCAAATTCTATAAAAATGGCAAAATATCCTGATTATTTTCCTGAATGGAAGAAACCAAAAGAAAAAGGAGGTTCATGGCAAGATGTTTACTTTTTAGGAGGTGAAATTTATGGAAAACAAATTTTCTCAACTTCTAGTAGTCATGGAAGAGAATTATTTGTGGGAAGTGATTTATATGAAGAAAGAGGGCCCCAAAGTATTTGGGATGTAAGTATATAAAGTGTATAAGTAGACACACAAAAATAGAAGAAATAAAAAAAAAAGAAAAATGCTGGTGCATAGAAATGTCTCTTGCGACATTTTTCTGATGAATTATGATTTTATGCGACATGCTCTCTGGAATGATAGTTTTGTATTGAGAATCTATTGTTGGATAGATTCCAGGTATTAGTTAAGAAAAAGAGAAATAACTGCTAATCAATGGGGATTGGGTTAATTTCTCTAAGGTTTAAATATGGGAGAATGTCCTGAATTGTATTAACTAATAAGGGTAAGTGTAATTAAGAGAAGAAACGTATTTTAAGATCAAGTAATTTGCCTGTTTGTAGAAAGTCTGTTAAGACTGTTCTGAAACATAGAACCCCACATATTGTAAGCCCTGGTTTAATTATATTCAGAAGTGCCGTTCACAAGATTCGAGTAAACTTTGTCTATTCTCAAGAACTCAAATATAAACGATTTGGTTCTATGAACAAACTAGTCGTGTACTCCCAACAGAAAAAGATTTGATTTTACTACATAACAAACGCGTATCAAAACTTGCTTACTTTCTTTCACAGTAATCGACATATATGATCAGTCGTTTCCTTGGAGCTTCTCGATTGAAATCTATCAAGTATATTCCTTTAAATATAACTATAATGGCACCTCAACAACAATCTATAGCTCGATTCTTTTCCAATGGACCAACTTTAAAGGCAAAGAAATCAGATTCTTCACCTATAAAAAAGAAACGATCAAATTCCCCCCCAACATCTCCCAATAAACGCGTTAAAATTGCTTCTGAACCTTCAGTGAAGGTAGGTGATTCAGAAATGCACGAAGATACAGACCCTGAAACCATTGATGAACCAAGAAAACCCAAATCACAACTTGATGAAGCTCAAGAATTAATTAAATTACATGAAGAACATAAACTGGATCCACCTGTTGTCATTAATAAGAAAGTCTCTTATGCTACATTCACTTCTATATTGGAAAAAATTGAAAATGAATCTTCAAGATTGAAAATTGTTCTGATTTTATCCCAGTTTTTTGAAGAAATTTTACAAGTGAATTCAATTGATAAATTAATTAAAATTGTTTATTTAGTGATTAATCGTTTAGGTCCTGATTATGAACCTGATTTAGAATTGGGATTAGGGGAAACTTTACTTATTAAGGCTATAAGTGAAGGATATGGTCGTTCTACTAATAAAATTAAGCTGGATTATAAAGAAATTGGAGATTTAGGTTTAGTTGCTCAAAAATCAAGAAGTGGACAACCAACTATGTTTAAACCTCAACCTTTAGATATTGATTCTGTTTTCAATAATTTGACTCAAATTGCTAAATCTACAGGTAAAGATTCTCAACTGAAAAAGATTGGGATAATTAATAAAATGTTGACTGCATGTGATCCTAAAACTAATGAAGCAAAATTCTTGATAAGATCTTTGGAAGGGAAATTAAGAATTGGATTAGCAGAAAAGACAGTTCTTATAGCACTAGCACAAGCATTTGTCAACCATGAAGCCAAGGGTAAACGAGTTCATCCAGATCAATTATCCAAGGCAGAAGATATTATTAGAGAAGCATTTTCTCAAATACCCAATTATGAAGTAATAATTCAAAACGCTTGTAAATTTGGCGTGTTTAACTTATTAGATCATGTTAAATTAACTCCAGGTATTCCTGTTAAACCAATGTTGGCTAAACCTACAAAATCTATTGGGGAGGTATTGGATAGATTTCAACATGAAGAATTCACTTGTGAATATAAATATGACGGAGAAAGAGCACAAGTTCATGTATTACCTGATTGTAGAGTTCGAATTTATTCGAGAAATTCTGAAGATATGTCACAAAGATATCCTGATTTAATTTCCATCATTACTGAATTTAGTAGACAACAAGAATTACATTCTATGATTCTTGATTGTGAGGCTGTTGCTTGGGATAGAATTCATAATAAAATATTACCTTTTCAAGTCTTATCTACTAGAAAGAGAAAAGATGTTAATGAAAAAGATATTACTGTTCATATTTGTCTTTTTGCATTTGATTTAATTTATTACAATGGAGAATCATTAATCACAAAATCTCTTGCTGAAAGAAGAGTAATTATGTATGAAAATTTTAAAGCCATTGATGGGAAATTTCAATTTGCCACAAAAAAGGATTCTTCTGATTTAAATGAGTTACAAGCATTCTTGGATCAATCAGTTAAGGATTCATGCGAAGGATTAATGGTTAAAATGTTAAATGGGAATGAATCATTTTATGAACCTTCTAAACGGTCAAGAAATTGGTTAAAATTAAAGAAGGATTATTTGGCAGGTGTGGGAGATTCTTTAGATTTAGTAGTGATTGGTGCTTACAATGGGAAGGGGAAACGTACAGGAACTTATGGTGGGTTTTTATTAGCTACCTATAACCAAGATTCTGGAGAATTTGAAACTACTTGTAAAATAGGTACTGGATTTAGTGATGAAGATTTAACTAATTTATATAATAAATTACATCCTACAGAAATCCCCAATCCAAGACCTCATTTTATTTATGATTCAAGTGCTGTGCCTGATGTTTGGTTTGAACCAAGTTTATTATTTGAAGTTTTAACTGCGGATTTATCCTTGAGTCCTATTTACAAAGCAGCACATGGAATATACGATAAAGGTATATCTCTTCGATTTCCAAGGTTTATTAGAATTAGAGATGATAAGGGAATTGAAGATGCGACTAGTACAACTGAAATTGCCGAGTTTTATGAACGACAAGCACATGTAAACTAAGGACAAACAATGCAATTAAAATCTAGACTTCTATAATTATATAAATTATTCGTATTTGTTAGGAAAACTAAGGATTGATTTAGCACGATCTCTTCCTCTTCTCAACCCTAAACTTCTAATTGATCTTCTTGAACTAACAACAGGCATATCATCATCATCATTTTGACCTAATTTGTTCAACCACCATTGAGCAACCACAAAAGAAGCAATAATAGAGACGATAATAACACCAACAATTCCGAAAAACCAAGCCAAATTGTTAACATCTCTTCCTGGAACTTCAACATTCATACCAAATAACCCAGTAATTAAATTCAAGGGAACCAACATAGTACCAATTAAAGTAACTTTTGAAAACATTTCACTAATTTTTGTATTTGAATTAAATGATTCAACTTGTAATTGAGCAAGATAATTTGCATGAGATCTACTGAAAATTTTCTCATAAGCAAGTAAATTTTGAAACATAGTAACAACATGATCTTGAATATCACCTAAATAAAGTGCAATATTTGCTCGAGGACGAGCATTAACCGGAGTAGTAGAATTTGACATATCTTGTTGAATTGCTTCATCTTGGCATCTCTTGGCAAACATTTTAATAACATCAGCCTTACCCGATAATAATCTCATTAATGTCATGACTTTTCTTCTTGCTTCCATAATTCTTTGCAACATTGTTTTAAAATCAGTTTGTCTAGCCACAAACACAGAATCTTCAATTGCATCTGCTTCATATTCAATTCCTGTGATAACTGGTGCAAATCCATCAGTAATATCATCAATAAGAGCATAACATAACCAATCGGCACTAACATCAACATAATCACGTAATTGTCTAACTCTTCTTCTTACATTAGCACCATGAGTCATGGGTGAGAAATGGAAAGTAAGAATTCCTTCTCTAAACACCACAATGTAAACATTAATTGGTTCTAAATAATCTTCTGATTCTTTATCATTTTCAAAAGTATGGAAACTTACAAAATAATAATTTCTAAATAATTCAACTTTTTCACGAGCTTCTTGCATACGAATATCTTCTGCTGTCAAGGGGTGAATTCCAAATGATTTAGCAAAAGTTTTCATTTCTGCATCTGTAGGACATGTAACATCTAACCACCAAGTTCCCTTTCCATTTTTAAATAAATCAGCAATTGAAGAATTGGGTGAAACTAAACTTGGTAAATCTGGAGCATGAATTGTTTCATCCGATTCAGAATGAAAAAATGAGAATCTATCAGGAAGGTCAGAGAATCCAAAATGGGGTGATACTCCTCCATCAGTGACTGTAGCTCCACCAAACTTAACTTGTTCGGAATGAATATCATCATCATCTTTTTCCAAGAATTTTAATTCATGAGAGTCAGAAGATGATTGAGAAGAAATAACAATTTTAGGAGATGTCATAGTCACAGGCACATCTTTAGAATTTCCTTCTAAATGTGATTTGATTTTGGCTAAATTAGTTTGTGTTTTCTTCAAAATATTCTTGGGAGTATATTTCATAGCTGATTTTGAAGAAACAATCGAAGATTTCCGTTCGCTTAATCTTGTAATTGTAGTTTGAATATTAATACGTTGTTGATGTCTAATATCTTCTTTATGTTGCCTTTCTTCATTAATAAATTCTTCTAATTCATCAAAATCAATCCCATTAATTCTGATATGCTCTCTTGACATAGGGAAACAAACATCTTCTTCAGTTTCTTGTGATGATCTAGAAGCATGAGAATCATCACTATTAATAGATCCATTACTTTGTCTTCTTTCTCTTTTATATGCAGAAAATTCACTTTCATTAGTCTTGAATTTGGTCATTTTAGGACTAACTGAGAGTCTTTTATCTTCAGGAGAACCACGAGACATAGTGGTGGGTCTTCTTGAAGGTTGATCAAGTATAGGAGTAATAGGTGGTTCTTCACTATCGCCATCATCATCTTGTAAGTAAAAATCTCTACGTAATGAAGTCATATAATTACCAGTTTGTTGAATTCTAGCAGTAGGTGAGATTCCACCACTTGTTGAAACTCTACCTTGTTCGACTTCGACTTCGACTTCTTCCAAAGGCAAATGGTTTCTATGGTCATGCAACCCATCGTCAGTACGATGATGTTGACCACTACTATGGTGGTGGTGATGTTGGTCGTGATGGTTAGTAGAGCGAGTACTTTCTGAATCAGACATGTTGTATAATTTGCATCCACTAATAACTTTCTGTGTTTATAAACTTTCGTAACTTTACTTTCTTTTCTTTTGAAATATAATATAGTTAGAAAAGAAGGAAATATAACATAGCTTGGAACAATATATGGAACAGTTACCCACTAAGCTTTTATTTGATATGTTGTTTTTCAGGGTAGGGAACGTTGGAAAGAGAAAAAAAGAAAAAAGAATAACCAGAAATATCTAAACTGTGAGTTCTAATAAAAAGATTTTATCGTGGTTGGTGTATCTGGAGATATTGTTAACGATGTGATAATCTAACATATGTTTTTGAGAAAGATATCAATATTTATTTATAAAAGAGAAGAAGAGGCGGAAATATTTCAAAAAAAAAAACCCCTCTGTAGCGATGGGAAAATAAGGTAAACTATAACCAAGCGAGGCTTTTCTGACCAACAAGGAAAAAGAAATTTCAAATTACTATGAAAAACAATGTCGTAAATTTGAAAAGAAATGTCAAATCTTACATTATCCTGCAGAGAGTCAAGGCACGTTGTCAAAAAAGTCTTGGAATGACCCGAATACTAACAAGGGTGTCTCATATTAGATTAAAGATAAATTTCTATCCAAATTGGGTTGGTAAAATTAATGTATTTCAAGGAACAAGGCTTATATATAACTATTTTTATTAAAAGTTTATTCTCCGATATTTTTTTTTTGAGGAATTTATTCGAAATTGCTGTGAAATACAGTGAATGTTGCTCTTTTAGAAATTGTATTTGACTTTACAAAACATTTATCTCCTCTTTTTGAAAGTAAGTGTTGCTGTAGATAAACGACCAAATATTCTTTAGGAATAATGATAGAGTTTTGGGATTATTTACTTTGTACTGTTCATTCAAACGCAATGGTCTCTTATTAGCTTTGTTCATTCAAACGCAATGTTTTATTGATATTAGCCCTATTCATTCAAACGCAATGTTCTCTTGATATTAGCTTTGTTCCTGTATATTACACTAATTTCAATTAGCACATAGTCATATTTGAATCTGACTACATAACTCACCCACTATTCCAACTTCTATCGGGACTGATGATTTTACAAACTCAGATCTTGAGCTATTTCTCTGGTATTAAAACTTTTATACTATGGTTATGTTTGTTAGTTTAGATTATCTGCCCTAGTCTTCTATTTATACTTATATACCAATATGTTTTTTGTTTATATACATTTAGATTATGAACTATGATTATACCCTCAAATCTCATATCCAAGCAAATTGGTTGATTATTCCATCATCAAACTTGTATCAAAGAGAGAAAATGATATACTATATTTGACAAAAAGAAGCAGATTCACATGAGCTATGATCACAATGAGAAAACTTATGCTTTCACATAATAGGGAAATTAAGAATTGAATAAATTGAAATTTAATGGATTGGAAAATGATGGATAATCAGGTGAATTTAGTAATGTAAGACATTGCTTGCTTTCTAAAAGAATTTTTTGTCCAATTCCAAGAAAATAAATGTACATGAAATCCTTTGAATCTGAATGAAACTAATTAAATTTAATGAATATAGTTGAGTGGATATTTAGCGATTTTACCATAAATCTGCAGAACACAAAACTTCGTTAGAAGTCCTTGTAAGTATTGAATTGAGTATATTCAAAGTTGAGCCGAAGTTAATTTGCATGTGCTGTTCGCCAGGCAAAGAATTTAACAGATTTACCTAGGAACTATTCTGTTCCACACTCAACAGGAATGAAAAAGATTTGATTTATCTTTGTGACAATTATATCATGATCGAATCATTTCTTTACAATTTATAGTATACCGCCTCGGAATCTTTCTACATTGCTACTGAATTCAAGGACGTTCAAAGCCTATAACAGAACTAACAATAGGATGTTTCAAGATCCAAATTGTAGTAATTGAGATCTCTTGAATACCTGTCATTAAAGTATTATTTGACAAGCGTCGATGTTTACCGAAAAGCTATTTGATTGTTAACGTTTTATTATAAATATAATCCACTAGCAAAAATTGATAGCAAGAGTTTACATAGTAGAGCAGTTCTACAATTGACTAAATTCCATATAATTCGTTGTATAATTATAAAAAAGATGATAGTTTCATTTAAAATTTCGACATATCTAGCCCAATTCGTAAAGTCATAAAGACTTGGCTGGTCCAGTTAAAGCCCCATTTTATACAAAGTACGAACTTGAATCTATTCAGAGGCTGAGTTGAATATTATGCTGAAACGAGTTTAATTAGTTTAATTAATTTTCTAGATTTTCAAACAATTAAAAGAAAATATTCTATACTACCCAGTGATAAATATGACCTGATTTTAGCTTTATCCGTGGAAAATATTTCCCATTGTTTTGATTTCTTTTTTATTTTTTATTTTTCCTACTAACTAATAACGTCTTTCGTAAATCTAAGGTTTGTTCTATTAACAAATCTATACATAAATATTACGAGAATGGATATTAGCTGCCTACGAACATAATCCTACATTAATTATTAAAGAGTTTCAATGTTAAAAAAAAGGAAAACAATTTAGTTGTTAAACTTCTAAGAAAATTATACTTTGGTCTAGACTTTTTAATTCCTGTATGACCCAAATTGGAATGAACTTGCCTTTGGTTTTTTGTAAACATTTCCCCCTCTTAGCACAATATTTCAAATGGCCAAAAATTTTCACATTAATGTTTACCACCAAATTTAATCGCCGCATTGTTTTCACGATGATTAGATTATACCTTTAGTGATTAGCAATTGTAAACAAATAGGGTTCTTTTAGTGACAATTCTCTCAGGAGCTTTTTTTTTTTGGGTCCTTTTAGATATACAGCATTAACTTCTAAGTTAATGCAAGACAGATTGTTTGATGTAGAGGTTCACTGTTTACTACAGGTAAGTGTTTATCAATTAAAACTAAATAAAGACCCATCGTTGCCAAGAAATCAAAAAAGGCGTGTCATCATTTTCGTATAATTATTTTCTTGGTGTCGGTTATACTTGCTCTTGCATTATCTTGCATTCTTATGAAGGCCTGATGCTTTTGCCAAGGTTTGGATATTAACCTTGCCCTAAATTACTGTGGAACTAAAACTATCGAGGTTGGCGACTGCCTTATGATCTAGAGAAACCGTTTTTGTACAAGGTATAAAACATTATTTGTCAACCGAGCATTAGCCGCAAGTTCGTAAACCCTACATTCGCACAAAATAAAGCCATCAATAAGAAAAAAAACGCACCATTCTCTACATGCATATAGAATTAGCCACAAAACTAAGATCCAACTAAATCGCATTTTTTTTTTCCATCTTGAATAATAATTCTATACTTTAAGTATATATCATCATAGTGACTTGTGAGGGGACGAAATATCTACCTACTAGAGAGGGGATTAGTTATTGAAGCATGACAGAGTACTACTGGACATTGCATGACATTACATGACTATTTTGGATTTTGAAAAATTTTTTTATTGCTTTTGGTTTCTAATAAAACTGAATCCTGCAAGAAAGCGCCCTACATCTAATTACCGATATTATTAGCGGCGTTAGATTTTGCCATTAGGAATGACCAAACAATATTTCCAAACCAATTTGTAATAGACTAAAAAACAACGAACATTTGTGTTTTGAGCACAACGTATCATGTTAAACTGATTTAGCAAGAAAAATAATATTTATCATCAATTTCCGAAAACTTGGTCTATAACAAACAAAAGCGTCTGCCATGAATCCACCACGTTTACCTTCACGTTGTTCTTCAAGTTGTAGCATAAAATCTAAAATATCTCTCGGTTGTAGCCTAAGGCGATTCCTTGACTTGTAAATTGATGTCTTGAAATATTCTTTCTTAGGAGCTTATTTTGCCAAGAAATCTAATAAATTATTAATAATAAATATTTTATTTTGGGAGATATTTCTCTGCATGGAGATCACCTTTCACCCTAACAAAGAAATTTAAATTATTTTGGCAAATGCACTAACTGATTGAAACTGGATGACATAATGAATGTTTAACATGTTAATTCCAATAGATTCACAGAGAAAACAAGGGGATTGTTAAACAATGATCTTCTAAAACCTGCAACCGAAAATCGTCATACATGAACGAACAATAGGATATATCCGAGAAAAAACAATTCCATTGTTAAAAAAATAAACACGAAAAGCAATCTGGAATCATCTGTGTTTTCTAGAAGTGATATCAAAAAGGAACTTCTTAAAAAATAATAGTTGCAATTTTTAAAGCGCAATTAAATTTAAAATCAACCCATTTTTACTTCTATTATTTCACTGAAAACCGAGTTTGGGGAAATCGTCTTAGCTCGTTTTGTGTCACTTACACCAAAAGAATATTATAATCCCGCCTGACATCATGGAAAGTAGGCAACAGTTGTGAATAATATGATTGCTTTTGAAGCGCTTGAA
>KI547147.1:62350-83179 GCA_000497715.1 Spathaspora arborariae UFMG-19.1A
ACAAAAATTAACATGAATGGAGTTATGACTATAAATGGGAATGGCCCAAGTACTATTCCTACAAGTCAAGGAACAATGAACGAAAACAATGAAGTAACACTGTTTGGTTATACATTTCCTCAAACAAGAGAACAATTGAATGAGCTTTTGGACAAGTATTACAAGTTACTTTTTGCTTCAAAACAATTACGACAAGAATTTGAAAAAAGACAAGATACAACTGGAGTAAAATTTGAAGATCCAAATGCTAAACAAAAACATCAAATTGAAACTATTTTGGCACAAGTTAGTAAAGTTCAAGATGAATATATTGAACAAGAACAGGAATTTATGGATGAGTTAGCAAATATAGAAATAAATCAAGAAGATCTTAACAATTTTGATTCTGAATTATTTGAAAAACAAATTGCTGGATTATTGTTATTATCTAAAGATATTGATTTACCTGAATCTTTACAACGAGAATTTTCCGAGGAAGTTAAAAAGGAGTCTATTTCAATTGATAAAATAATTGATAGATTAATTACCATTGATACTGATTATGAAACAAGAGCTGAATCCTTAGGTATTAAAGTTCCCGTACCACTTTCAGCCATTGAACCCCATTATGCACCTTTAGGAAATTTTTATGCTGAAAAGATTATTAATAACAAAGTTTCACAGCGATTAAAAGATTTAGAAAATTTCCCAAGTAATTTAGGTACATTTCATACTGCTAATGAAACATTGAATCTTGATGATTTAAAATTAAAAGCATTAATTGAAATTAAATCCCTTAGATTACTTACTAAACAGAAACAATTGAAAAGAAATATATTAATTCATGAATCTCAACAAGCTAAATTTGTTGATAAAAATTTAAAAGATCATCCAATAATTCTTCTGGAAAAAAGATCTTTCAATGTTCGAGCAAAAGTAGAACAAAGACATCCTGAATTATTAGCTATTCAATTAGAAGAGTTAAAGAAACAAGAAGAAAAAGAATTGAAACGACAATTACATATTTCTAAAGTTGATCAAATTTTAGAAAGTTCTTTAGCATTAGGTAATGCTAAATATCAAAAAGATCATTATAGATCTCATAATTTAGTAAGACAAATTAATAATTTCCATCAAAACACTGAAAAGGAAGAATCAAAGAAATTAGAGAAAACCGCTAAGCAAAGATTACAAGCCTTAAAAGCTAATGATGAAGAAGCATATATTAAATTATTAGATCAAACTAAAGATCATAGAATCACACATCTTTTAAAACAAACTAATCAATTCTTGGATTCTTTGGCACAACAAGTTCGTGCTCAACAACAAGAAGATGAAGAATATCCCTTGGAAAAGAGTGGATCTCCTGAAGACCCAGCTGAATCTAAACCTTTTGATGCAAATGATGAATTACGAGAAAAAATTGATTATTATGAAGTTGCTCATCGCGTCAAGGAAGTTATTACTGAACAACCTCTGATCTTAGTTGGTGGGAAATTAAAAGAATATCAAGTTAAAGGATTACAATGGATGGTTTCCCTATATAATAATAAATTAAATGGGATTTTAGCAGATGAAATGGGGTTAGGTAAAACTATTCAATCCATATCATTAATTACCTATCTTATTGAACGTAAACATGAAGATAAATTTTTGGTTATTGTTCCACTTTCTACAATTACTAATTGGACATTGGAATTTGAAAAATGGGCTCCTACCGTGAAATTAATTGTTTATAAAGGATCTCAACAACAACGTAGATCAATTCAACCAGAAATTAGAGTGGGTAATTTCCAAGTGTTGTTAACCACCTATGAATATATTATTAGAGAACGTCCATTATTATCTAAATTCCATTATTCTCATATGATTATTGATGAAGGTCATCGTATGAAGAATGCTCATTCAAAATTATCTCAAACTTTACGTATTTATTATAAGACTAGAAATAGATTGATTTTAACTGGTACTCCTTTACAAAATAATTTACCTGAATTATGGGCATTATTAAATTTTGTATTACCCAAGATTTTCAATTCTGTAAAATCTTTTGATGAATGGTTTAATACTCCATTTGCTAATACAGGTGCTCAAGAAAAAATTGAATTAACTGAAGAAGAATCATTATTGGTTATTAGAAGATTACATAAAGTTCTCAGACCTTTCCTTTTGAGAAGATTGAAAAAGGATGTTGAAAAAGATTTACCTGATAAAGTTGAAAAAGTCTTGAAATGTAACTTATCAGGATTACAATATGTATTATATCAACAAATGTTGAAACATAATGCATTATTTGTTGGTGCTGACGTTGGTGGAGCTAAAAGTGGTATAAAAGGGTTAAATAATAAAATCATGCAATTGAGAAAAATTTGTAATCATCCATTTGTATTTGAAGAAGTTGAAGCTGTATTAAATTCTCTGAAATTAACTAATGATTTAATTTGGAGAGTTAGTGGTAAATTTGAATTATTAGACCGAGTATTACCTAAATTTAAAGCTAGTGGACATAGAGTACTTATGTTTTTCCAAATGACTCAAGTTATGGATATAATGGAAGATTTCCTTCGATGGAGAGATATGAAATATCTTAGATTAGATGGATCTACTAAAGCTGAAGATCGTCAAGATATGTTGAAAGTATTCAATGCTCCCGATTCGGATTATTTCTGTTTCTTGTTATCTACTAGAGCTGGTGGGTTGGGTTTAAATTTACAAACTGCAGATACCGTGGTTATATTTGATACTGATTGGAATCCTCATCAAGATTTACAAGCTCAAGATCGTGCTCATAGAATTGGTCAAAAGAATGAAGTTCGTATATTAAGATTGATTACTAATGATTCAGTTGAAGAAGTCATATTAGAAAGAGCTCATCAAAAATTAGATATTGATGGTAAAGTTATTCAAGCTGGTAAATTTGATAATAAATCTACGGCAGAAGAACAAGAAGCATTTTTGAAACGATTATTAGAAGCAGAAGCAAATGAAGACAATGAAGAAAATGATTCATTAGATGATGAAGAATTAAATGAAATTTTAGCCAGATCAGAGGAAGAAAAGGTATTGTTTAATAAAATGGATGAAGAAAGAAAGAAGTTAGATAAACAATTCCCATCAAGATTAATTGAAAAGGATGAATTACCTAGTGTATTTACTGAAGACATTAGTCAACATTTTGAAAAAGATACCAAGGAATTAACCAGAATGAGAGAAAAGAAACGAGTTAAATATGATGATGGTTTGACTGAAGAACAGTGGTTAATGGCTATGGATGATGACGAAGATACTGTGGAAGATGCAATTAGACGTAAGGAAGCTCGTATAGCTAAACGAAAGAGAAATAAAGCTATTAGAGAAGGATTATTAGTGGAAGATATTAAAGATGATGAAGTTGGTGAAGAGGATGATGATGATTATGAAGCTGTGGCTGCGCCAAGGAAGAGACAGCGTAGATCAAGAACTCCTTTGCCTCATATTTCCGAACCTGAAGAAAGTAATAGAAACAGCGAAGAAGAAGAAGAACAACAACAAGAAGAAGAGGATGGTGAAATAGATGGTCCACTTGACGAATTTTCTCGCAAGTGTCTTGCTGTGATTAATGAAATTACCGAACTAACTGATTCTGGAGATGGTCATAATTTATCAGATATTTTCATGAAATTACCTTCAAGAAAATTATATCCTGATTATTATCAAATTATTAAGAAACCAGTATCAATTAATCAAGTCAAGAAACAAGTGGAACAAGAAAAATTTGAACTGTTTACTAAGTTTATTGAAGAGTTAAAACAAATGTGTTTAAATGCAAAGACCTATAATGAAGAAGGTTCATTTGTATATTCTGATGCAGTGGTTATTGAAAATTTACTTGATGAAAAATTGGCACAAGAATAATAGATAGATTGTGGATTAAAGATTTATCCGAGGAACCGAAAAATGGTTTTTGTGATATTTTCTCAAGTGTTAATCACCGATATTTCCATAGGGGGGTTGATCCTCTTTAGTTAGCTTTAAAAATTGTATGAATAATTTGTATATTATTTTCAATAAAATAGTAAAATTGTAATATATAGATTGTACAGGTGTACTAACTGTAATACCTTTAGATATTTTGTACTATTGAAATATTGAATCTATTTGGTAGTTCTATTTTTTAGCCAATTAACGACTTGTAAAAAAGGATTACGTATGAAATCTCCTGATTAGGATAAAGTAGTACAGAGTTTTTTCCCCACAGGCCAAACGAAAAAAATGCGGTAAATCAGATTTGTAGAACAGTGGGGGGAAGGTAAGTAGGAGCAAAATGCCAATGCCAATTCGGAGTAACTAACAAATTGACTATACAAATCAATTACAACTTATACCTTTGATAATTAGTTCTATCTCGTAGTCAGATATACGGGGATATGACGCGTATTGTTTACCAATGAAGGAAAGATAAATCCAAAATTTTAAGTTATTTTTTTACCTTTGTTTTCAGCCAGCCAGAAACTGAAAATTCAAAAGGATTTGAATACGAAATCTAGAACAAATGTGGCGATTACAAATGGAGTTAAAAATTCGCGGAAGTTAACCCCTTTGTAAATAGCATTCATTCTATAGGAGAATAATCAATTGTTGCATGTTCTGTGTTACGTGTTACGTGTTTCGGAATAGGATGTCTTACACAAATACATAAGGTGGGACAATTATCACCCCGCAGTAAGCTTTACCTGCCAAAGTTTCCTTAAAAGCCTCGAAAGGTTTTTTATTTTCTATTTCATATGTTTTGAATTTTCCACGTTCATCGGATTCTTGTTCCAGAGTTTTCCAATTCTCCCCTTAATTAAATATAAACCAATAAAATTCTATTGTATTTAAATGACACGAATTTCTCCACTATTGAAAATTTACAATATTTCTTCTTCTTCTTCTTCTTTTCTTTTTCAACCTTCTTTAAGCTCTAAGTAATAATGTCTGCAATCGCATTAGCCCCAACTTTTGGTAGAATTGCAAAACCTCGAGTTCAATTCAAATATACTAGATTCTCCAAATTTTTCTTACTTGGATCAGCTGTTGCTACTGCCTCTTTAGCTTATTTATACGATGACTACAAGAGAAACAACAACAACAACAACAACAACAACCAAAATAATAACAATAACAACAACAGAAACATCAAGAGAAGTGGATTGATGGGACTTTTCGGTGGTTCTGCTGTTGTAAACAAAGCTGTTATTCCTGAAGGTAAAGGGTTTGATGATTATCAAAAAGTCTATAATGATATTGCTATTAAAATTGGTGAATATCCTGAATATGATGAAAATTCTGGTTTTTATGCTGTTTTGGTTCGTTTAGGTTGGCACGCATCTGGTACATACACCAAAGAATCTAACACTGGTGGTTCTTTTGGAGGTACTATGATTTATGGTCCTGAAGAATTGGATCCTGCTAATAATGGTTTAGCAAATGCTCGTGCATTTTTAATGGAATTCCAAGTTAAATATCCTTGGATTTCTCGTGGTGATTTATGGACATTAGGTAGTGTTGCTGCTGTCCAAGAAGCTGGAGGTCCAAAAATCCCATGGGGTCCAGGTAGAGTTAATGATGGTTCTCGTAAGAATGTTCCTCCAAATGGATTATTACCTGATGCTTCTCAAGATGGGAAATATGTCAAGAATTATTTTGCCAGATTAGGTTTTAATGAACAAGAGTCTGTTGCTTTATTAGGAGCTCATGTTTTAGGTAGATGTCATCCATATAATTCTGGTTATAAAGGTCCTTGGGGTCCTTCATTTAATCAATTTACTAATGAATTTTATAATAGATTATTAGGTGAATGGAAAGTTAAGAAATGGAATGGTCCAAAACAATATGAAGATGTTGAAACTGGAGAATATATGATGTTACCTACTGATATCGCCTTGAAGGAAGAATCTTATTTCTTGAAATATGTTAAAGCTTATGCTGCAGATGAAGAATTATTCTTTAGAGATTTTGCCAAGGCTTTCTCAAAATTGATTTCGTTAGGAGTTACTTATCCTAAAGGATTTAAAATGTGGGAATTTAAAACTTTGGATGAACAAGGACTTTAAATTGTATAGTTAATATATGAATATTTATGTAAGGCAAGTCACAAGAACTTTGTAAATGATAGTGTAAAGTCTCAAAGATAATATCAGTTGGGATAGTCCAATCCAAATGGTAGCGATGGATAGTTTGTTTGTTACCCGGCCCAATACAGCGTAATATTCAGACTGATGTGTAGTTTCCATACTACTATATTCTCAATTTTTTGTTCAAATATTTTGTGTCATGCACGACTTTCACATTTTTTGAAAATTTTCAAATCTCATTAAGCTGCAAGTTATATTAAAAAAATTTTTTCATTTGTAAAACTTCCTCCTCTTCTTGTTCTTCTTCTTCTTCTTTCTCATCATCAAGCTCAACAATGAAGTACATTCAAACCGATCAAATCTTAGATATCCCAGAAGGTGTTACCGTTGACATCAAGGCCAGAACCGTCAAGGTTACTGGTCCAAGAGGTGTTTTAACTAAAGAATTAAAACATATTGATGTAACTTTCACCAAGATTAACAACAGAGCTGTTAAGATTACTGTTCACAATGGTGACAGAAAACACGTTGCTGCTTTAAGAACTGTCAAGTCTTTGATTGCTAACTTAATCACTGGTGTTACCAAGGGTTACAAATACAAGATGAGATTTGTCTATGCGCATTTCCCAATCAATGTTAACATTGTTGAAACTGACGGTGAAAAATTCGTTGAAATTAGAAACTTCTTGGGTGAAAAGAGAGTTAGATCTATCAAGATTCACGAAGGTGTCACTATGGAAATTTCTACTGCCCAAAAGGATGAATTAATTGTTTCTGGTAACTCTTTAGAAGCTGTTTCTCAAAATGCTGCTGATATTCAACAAATTTGTCGTGTTAGAAACAAGGATATCCGTAAGTTCTTGGATGGTATTTATGTTTCTGAACGTGGTACCATTGTTGAAGATATCTAAGTTTAACTTCACACAATTTAATTTTTAATTTTTATTTAGTTTGATTCAGGTTTGTTTATAGGTTATTTCATATGGGGGATTAACCCGGGACTTTGTTTCATTTTTAATTTTAGTGGATCGTTATCGAGTCTCAAAATATAATATAGAGCCACCTACGATCACACATTGTAAAGCGCAATAACCGGAATTGTATTTTGGTTTGACTTCTCTTTATTGAGCTGTATCTTTTAACTTGAGCCTGGTTTTTCTTGTACAATAAGTTACTGCAATTTCCAACTATTTAAGTTTGAATGGGTTTAAACTGGAAAAGTTGAAAATTGATGATTTGCTTTTTAGTGTTTCAAAGTCAGGGCCCTGTTATCGGTGAGAAGTCGGTTTTTAATATCTGAAAAAAAAAGAATACAATATTGATTTTTCAGCTTTTTTACATTGAAATAAGTCAAATATGACTATCAAAGTAGCATTCTTGGGTCCTGAAGGAACATATACTCATCAGGTATGCAACAGCACACATTTTCCCCTTTCTTATAGTTATATACTAACTTTTGTCACAGGCAGTGATACAACAATTTGGAAATGATATAACAATACTTCCCCAATCTACAATAGGTGATTGTTTTAAAATTATTGATAGTAAAACAGTAAATTATGCTGTTGTTCCTTTTGAAAATTCCACAAATGGACAAGTTGTCTTTACTTATGATTTATTACGAGATTGGTTTACTACATCACAACCAGATTTTAAAATTGTTGGTGAACAATTTGTTTCTATTCATCACAATTTTTTAACTTTTGCTAAGGATATAAGTAAAATCAAGACTATTTATTCTCATCCTCAAGTATGGACTCAAGTTAGTAAATTCTTAAATGAGAAAGTAAAAGACGTAGTGAGGATTGATGTAGGATCTACATCTAAAGCAGCTGAGATTGTCAAGAATGAAGGTAAAGATGGAACTTCTGCTGCTATAAGTTCACAAATGAGTAGTGAATTATATCAATTACCTATATTATATGAAAATATTGAAGATAACATACAAAATACTACAAGATTTTTAATATTGGGGTATGATCAATTACCTCTGAATGAGAAAGAAGAAATAATTAGTTCAGTTATGTTTACTTTAGATGGTGGCAATCCTGGTGCATTATGTGATGTATTAGTTCAATTTAAATTAAACAATATTAATTTAATTTCAATTAATTCAAGACCTGCAAATTTAAAACTTTGGCAATATGTATTCTTTGTTGAATTTGTTGGGGAATTGGAAGGGAAAGTTTTTGATGAGATTAAAGAGAAATGTTTAGAATTGGTTGTATTGGGAAGTTTTAAAAGAAGTTGGAGGTATTATGGACCCACTAAAACTGAGTGAATCAAACATAAGGACAATAGTTTAACATTTACACATCAATAGGCCTAACCTTATTTAGCTTTTTGTAAATTATCTATATATAGATCTACCAAATGAGACTTGCTCAGAAACGAAATATATAGCTTAACTTCCACTAAGTTAAACTAGATATATAAAGACAAACATCGCATTATCTCAGTTGGTCTACGTACCAAACTTTTGATAAGTCCATTCTTGATTATCCAAAGGACAAGCATTTCTCGTCTTTAACCAACGTTTAATACAATGTAAGTGAAATGCATGATTACATACTCCCCAAGCAGCAATACATTCCTCAGATCCGTTAGCTATTGTATTTGGTTGACATTCAATACATGGTTCCATCAAATGATTTCTACAAATTGCACAATTTTCAATTTGCATATCTAGAATTCAGTTAGTATTTTAATTATGCGATAGCGAAGTCAAAGTCAATGTTAGCTAAGACCGAGCGAAACTACCACCTTAGTACATAGTATAATTGAGTCTCTCAGTTAAACTACATTGCTAGTAATAGTTGTTAAATTAGTAATACATACCCCAAGACCAAAAGGCAACAGCAGTCCATTTTTTAACTTCAAATTTTTGTTTACTTGATTTAGTTTGATCTTGTGGTTCTAGGAACTGTTAGAAAGTAAGTTAGTTTAAAATTACAGCTTGATATACATACCATCTATATCCATATGATCATCAGCCATTGTGATTTGTTATTAGCTTGGTTGTGGTGAATATGGGTATTGGTTAAATGTGGAGGGTAATTTTTGATATGATTTGTAATTCTTTTTGGTACAAGTTTGTTTCGCGGTGGTAAAAAACAAATATTACCAAGTGCTGTCTGAAAGTTGCCACCAC
Organism: Spathaspora arborariae UFMG-19.1A; assembly: GCA_000497715.1. Classification (NCBI taxonomy): domain Eukaryota; kingdom Fungi; phylum Ascomycota; class Pichiomycetes; order Serinales; family Debaryomycetaceae; genus Spathaspora; species Spathaspora arborariae. The sequence goes on from KI547147.1 coordinate 71,576, forward strand.
CACCAAGGTTTAGCCTCCTAGAAGTATAAAGTAAAAAAAAATGTCTAATGAAGATTTAATATCTTCGTTATATCCTCCACCTCCACCATATGTTAAATTCTTTACTCCTGAAAATTTAATAAAACTAAAAGAATATCAACAAACAACTGAGACAACAGATACACCACCAGGTGAATTAAGGTTCTTAGTATCTCCTACACCACCTCCAGGTTCACATTATAGAGGATATGGAAACATTTGGTCGTTTGAAGATAAACTACCTAGTCTTAAATCCACCAATTGGAAACAATTATATCCTGCAGAAAATGACGAATTAATAACTTCAGAAACAAAAATAAAAGAATTACATAAATTAATGGATTCCTTATTGTTGAATTTCTTGGAATTGGTTGGCGTCATGTCGATTGATCCTTCAAGTTATGAAAGTAAAGTTAAGGATATTTCCTTGATTTTAATTAATATTAATCATTTGTTGAATACATATCGTCCTCATCAAACACGAGAAAGCTTAATTATGTTGCTTCGTAAACAAATTGAATTAAAACGAAAAGAATGTGAATTAATAGAAAAAGTGACTAATGAAACTCAAGCAAAGATAAAAAAATTGGTTGAATTTGAGGTTGGTAATGGTGAAACACAAGAAGAACAAAAGAATAAACTACAAGTTAATTCTAAACAGGAAATTATTGATAAATTGTTACTGAATATGTAATATTAGAAAAGATCTAAAAGATCATTGTTAGTCTTGGCACTGGTGGTAGTAGTATTACTGCCACTACTTCCAGGTTGAGGAGTTGGCATGGTATTAAACAAGCTTAAAATATCATTTGTTGGTTGAGTTTGTGGTTGTGGTTGAGTTGGAGGAACAGTGAATAAATCATTTAATTCATCAAGTAAACTATTAACACCTTCTTGATTAACTGCTGTTTCTTCTTCATCAAAATCAAGCAAATTTTCGTTTTTACTAATAATTTCTTGTTTTGCTTTAATTTTCAAATCTTGTAAATTTTCATTTGTTTTTGGTACATTTGTAATCACACTTGAATCAATAAATGTTTTAGCTGGTTTATGATATACCGAAGATAATGTAGATAATTCATCAATTAAAGTTTGTAACAACAAGGGATTAAATGAAGATATGGTTGTTTTAATTGCTGGGATTTTACTTAATATAATCTTATTTTGAATTTCGACAGAATTAGAAGATAATAATCTCCAATAAATATAGGCCTTATCTCTTACATCAGCATTTTCACATTGTTCAGTTGATTTAGACAATACTTGTTGTAATAACGCCGAGTACTGGGGATATTGTAAACTAATCTTCACCACGGTAGTTAGAATGTTTAATTGTAAAGTTGAATCAAATGTCAAGAATTGTTCAACCAATTTAGTCAATTTTTCATTTAAATTAGAGAAATATTTTGGATATTCTCCTAACAAATAAATATAACTTGACATTGAATCAACATTCAATTGTTCAATATGATTACCAATAATTGGGATAATTAAAGTAATATAATCATTTTTTCTAGGATATCTTCTTAAAATATTTGTCAATACAACAATTGATTCATTAATAATTAAATCTCCACCTCTACTTTCAATAATTTCATTCAATAAGTTAACTGCCTTGACTACACAACTAGATAATTGAATTGCCACTGATCCAATTGATTTTATTGCTTTTGAAACTAAACTTGGCTCAAATTCCATAGAATACTCCTTTAATTCAGAAAGTAAAACAGTACTATTTGCTTCATTGGCTAATCTAATCATGATTTCAAGTTTCTCTAATTTAAGATATAAAGGATCAGAATATTTTAAAAAGAAAATTCTTAATTCTTTCGATAAAACTTGTGGGTATTTTTCTAATATAATTCGAATGTTCTTTAATCCAACATATTGTGCTTCAGGTATACTTGAAGAATTAACTAGGGAAACTAAAGGTGCCAGTAATTTCTTTAAAATTAGCTCTTGTTCAGTCTTTGGTAATACATGTAAATGATGCAATATAACTTTAATTGAACTTAATACAACTGAAGGATTAACATGTTGTAATTGAGGTATAACTCGTTCTATAATATGATTAACTTGTTCAACATCAGAAGTAACATAATCATTCAAAGTAGTCAAGATAGTAATTCTCCCCCATTCAGTACATTCATTAAGACACAACATTAAACTTGAAATTATATCTGAATTAATTTCAAATACTGTTAAATTTTCATCTTGATTCATATCTTTAATTTCATATAATGCATTCAAAGCATTTACTACAACCATAGGATTTGAATCCTTAATTAATTCTTGTAATTTTGTTAAGAATCCTAATTCAATACAAACTTGAGGATTTAAATCAAATAATTTCCCAACACAAATAGCTGCAGTTTTACGAACATAAGGATTTTCATCATTTAAAGTTCTTTGTAAAGGGATTTCCATATAATCAACAACTTTATCAACTCGAATACACCCCATAGTTCTAATTGCCAATGCTCTAATTAAAGGATTAGGATCTTCAGTATCTTGAACAAAAGTATTGACAGCTAATATACATAATTCAGGATGAGTCTTTGCATAATTCATTAAATATAAATAAACCAACTTCTTTTGTTGTAAATCATAAGTAGCAATGTTTTTTAATACATCTGGGAATAAATTTGAAACATCTTTACCTAATGTCATTGCTTGAATTACTCGTTGAATCGAATCCTTTCGTTCATGTTTATATTGTGAGACTAACCCATTACGTAATTCAAAAGTTTCTCCCTTTTTGGGTCCAGATAGGAAATTACGAAGCTTTCTTTCAAGTATGGAATTGACTTTGTTCAAATTGGCATTTAATGAACTATTCATCCTTTATCAATTGTATATATGTATTGCTTTGTATTCAATTTCGTTGAAATTTGTTAGCGTGTTATAAATTGTGTTTTTTTTTTTGAGGAGTCACGTGGAAAGATTTGATTGTATGCAGGTTGATAATGTCATACTGGGAATATATAGTAAATACAAAGTATCATATATAGAAGGATCACTTTTGTTATCCTAGAATAATCAGGCGATATTTCAAGAGCTTGGTATATCTTACAATCTAGTAAGTATTTTTATAAGAGTGTTGAAGAAGTCAAGGTAACCAACCACATTGCAATCGAGATCAAACCTGCATACTAATTTTGGGAACTATCTAAATCAAAACACGTCTGGAACCCTATCAACGTTGTGAAATGGAAGCAATATGAACACTTATAAGAAGAAAAACAAGAATAAAAGGATACGATTATCTTCATCTGTCACAACAAGTGACGATATATTTAGTAATGAAGAATTATCAAGTTCTGTATCTCCTAGTTTGGAGAGTATTACTCAAGAAGTGTTAGTAAAACCAAAGATAATCAAAAAGAAACCAGTCACCCTCAAACCAAAAGTTAACAAGAATAAAACAAGCGTGAAACCAAAGCAAGAGTCTAATCCTTGGGATGATTTGTTTAGTTCTATCGAAGAACAACCAATATCATTTTCAAACAAAGTTGAAAGTACTAGTGAATCAGAATATTCTGAACATGAACCTTTATTTGAAATAGATTATGATTCTTTTCTTAAAGAAACACCTCAGTCACAACTGTCAAAGAAGCCGATACAACCTACAAAATCCCACAATAACACCTACTTAAACGAACGAAGTTATCTTGTTCACGACAATACTACACTCAAGCAAGAAATAAGTCAAGAAATAAGTTCAACCCATGATTTTAATGAAGAATTATTAGTCAACGTTCATGACATACGTACTACATCTGAACAATCAACTTTGGATTATATTCTTGGTCTGATACACTCTTCAATGATAAGTTCCTTACTTGAGTTATTAAGTTTTGTCAATAGTCAACAACTATCTTCTGTTGATTTAAGAAAGATTGTCGATGTTGTTAAAAAAGTTAAATTGAATGATGGTAATTTAAAAATTGTGGCTTTGATATGTTATAAGATTTGTATGGAATATGGTTTATTTAAAGAAATACAGTCATTGTTACGCGATGTTTTAGTTGGACTTGGTTTAATCATTGATTTAACGAAATTTCTGAAGGTAAATCAGGAATTGGCAAGACTGTATGTTGAGCCAGTATTTGACATCAAGTTTATTGAAAAGATTCAAGAGAATGGGTTAGTCGATTGGTCAATTCTTGTTGCAATTTTTCAATTATTGAATACAAGTCAACCAAATAATCTTGACTTGTTAGAAATTTTTGAGATTTATTTTCAAGATGCAAATGAAATTACACTGGAGATTATTGAAATATCACCACTTTTGACACAAACCTTTCATAGAATTGACAAAGGTACACCTAATGAATTTGACAACAAAGTAATCAAGATATTTATACTACTCACTACAAATTATGACAAACATCAAATTCACAACTTGTATAACTCTCAATGGACTTTAACAATGTTTAAATTCCTTGATCAAAGTTATACAACTAACACCTCCCTTTCATTGTGTCTCCTTTTATTAGGATTATTAATGAATTTAACTGAATGGAATTTAGTAGTAGATATAGAGACATCAATACTACATACAAATATGACAAATTTACAAAACTTACAAAAAGAAAATCAAATAACAAGTCATATTATTGGATATAATGCAATTATATTATCATATTTAACAATTACACACACCCTAGTTATAGATAAATCAATTTTAAAAAATTGGTTGATAAATTTTAACCCTCCTTCAAAATTAATCACAAACAAAATAAAACTTCTACTACATAAACTCAATGCATAGTAAATTATATATTTAATAAATCTGTATATATGGTGCTAAGAATAAGCAAGTATGTGCTAAGAGTGAATCAATCACTTATAGGGTAAAATCAAGTTTAATCATCAACATGTAATCCACAAACAGCTCTACCAGTATAATATAATGAATGGACAGTAGTAAGGGAGAAAATTCCAACAAATGTATAAAATAAAGGTTTGGTATATCTTCCTCTAAGGTATAAAGGAAGCTTGGAAGCTTGATAACTTCTTTGTAAAGTAATGATTCTTTGTGGATCCATTGTGGTAAGGTTTTTAATTGACTATGAATGTAAATTGAAGAATTATAATTTGAAGTGATGTTTTTTTTCCTGTTTCTTGTGTAAGTTAAATCTAGTTATAATTTAATTGGTTAGAAAAAAAAATCGCGTGAGTTTGTGCACGTGATACGACTTTTTTGCAACAATAATATATTTCAAAAGTAACAGGTATATTGGATAGTTAAGTGTGTTAATGTATTTTGAAACAGTCTGTAACAGCTGTATTAGATAATTAGGTGTGTTAATATATTTTGAAACAATCTAATTAGCATTTAAAAAGTAAGTATTTACAAAAAATCTACTTCTATTACTATATAGTTTTCGCTAATGTTAGAAGAATCAGATCAGTGTTACTACGTTTTAACATTCTAAGTATCGTTATTTGTAGACTTGTTCCTGGAGAAGTGATATCATCTTCGATAGGAAACTACTAGTACTGTATATTTTAAAATATACTTGTATATAAAGTATGCACTCTTGTATTTGTGAAGAATAAACCATTAGGAGAAGCTATTTTTACACTCTAAAACTTCTATTCTATTGTTATCTTCTGGTATCTCTATTACAATCCTCTTCTACCAACTTTCTCTATCATCATCATACCCAGTCTCATATTCTTCATATGCATCTCCATCATAATCATCACCTTCATGATAGTTTTCGTTGTCATAAAACTCCTCATTATCAGAATTTCCTCGTTCCCTATGATTATTATTAGGATACATATCATGCATGGACTCAATTACAGAGGGACTTAAATCATCTTCATCAACTCCACTTAAACTTACATTATCATCACTTTGAAATCCAAACCAATTATCTTCATCACTATCACCTTCCACATCTAACTCACTAGCAAAATCGTCAACCAATCCTCGATACATCGCACCAATCTCTTCATCATCAACAAAACCATCATCAAGATCATATACATCAGGACTAGCTCCATCGAAATAATCTTCATCCAGAGAATCTCCATCAAAATCTCCATCTACTAAATTTGTGACGTTTCTAAATCGAGTTCCACAATGCATACATACATTTCCATGTGCTTCCCAATGACAATTGGCACATCTCGGCACTCCATCACTGTTATCTATCAACATTGTTGTTCCACTAAATAAGTTGCCAAATAATCCATCTTTAGATTTATCTGTATCATACAATTTACTCAGTTCATCTCGATGATTAATCAAGTGTTCTTTCTCCTTGGTATCAGTTATAGTCTCAATTAATAAATCTGTCATATTTTTAGAAATTTCTTTGAGTTGAATATTTAAAACTGGTTTGGTTTCGAGGGTTTTCCTACATGTAGGACAATTTAATTTGGTACCAAACCAATGGAATATACATCCATAACAAAACAGATGTCCACATTCTGCTGTCATGGGAATTATCATTATTTCTGAACATATGGCACATTCTACTATATGGGAAATTTTACCAAGTAGATTACTAGTAAGCGAATGATCCTAAAGTGCGTTAGTATATTCTCTAAAAGGTATGCAGGGACATAAATATACTACTTACTACTTCATTCCAGTGTTTATGACCTTCTGTAGGCTCCATTTGAGCTTTTTAACTATTAGTGGTAATTTACAGTTGATCATTTGTCTTGCCTCATTTATTTACCAATATGAGAAATAAAAACACATATGGTCACGTGCGAGATCTTTGATAAACAATCCGGGTAACAAAGAGTATTTGTATTAGAATAGAGAGAACATTATGTAAGGGGGAGGGGTTAATAAAGATTATAATCTTAGTACCAAGAACTATTGAAAATAGTTCCATATAATTGACCTCGAATAAAATCATAATTATATTGTTCAATAACTTTCTTTCTCAACATAATAACATCACCTTCATCTAAATAATCAATCATAGTTTTAACAAGTTCTTTAATTTCAATATTTAATTGAGGTTGACAAGTAATTTTAAATCTACATGTTGGACAATCTTTTTTAATCTTAAACCATCTATAACTACATTGATAACAATATGAATGTTTACATTGAGTTGTCATTGGTATAAACATAATTTCTTTACATATTGGACATTCAAGATCATATAATATTTTAGTACTTGGCAAGGTTTTAGTCATTGTTGGTAACAAGGAAGAATCTACATTTTCATCAAGGTGTTTTTTCAAGGTATATATCATGTCTACCCCGCTTTCCTTTCTTTCTCCACCAGTTTTAAACTTTATGGTTAAAGATATTATAGATGTGCTACCACATGGATTATATGTCATATGTATTGTCATATTACAAGGCCCAACTATCCTTTCTAAATGTAATACAAACTATACACTACTTACACTTTCATCTCCAATTACAGCATCACCATAATGTGAAGGTGATTTACACAAACCAAGTCGTTCAACAAACAATTCACCAAACACTAAATCATTAAACACATCAGTTTCATAATTCATAACTTGTCTGTCACGTCTTTCTATAAGGTAATCAATCTCAATTTGATTATTGGCATTAATATCCAATAATAATTCAAAAGTTTCTCTTGATAATTCAGCTAGTTTCTTGTCGAGAACTGGTTCTTCCAGAATGAATGATCGACATAACGGACATACTTTGGTATTATTTAACCATTGATATATACAACTGTAACAATAGGTATGATTACATGATGTTGACATAGGGACCATTACTAATTCGATACATATTGGACATTCTAGTGAATTTTCAACGATTTCATAGGAGAGTTTTGTTTTCTTGGAAGGTTAGTATAAATGTAAGGGGGTTGGATTGGGAGTATTGGTAAGATACATACTATGTTGGTGTCTATGATATGCTCTTTCATGGATGGGTATATGGTATAGTTTCAACTAGTGTTTTTATTATTTATTTTTCGCAACTTTGTTTTTTAACTGGTTGATGATATACTTGGAAAGCATAACAAAAAGTTTTTTAATATCCTAAACGATATATGGAAAGGAATAATTGAGAATAGGAAAATATGAGTTTGTGAAACATACCAGCATATAGAATAATTAAGGTGCGATACTTGATGGTTTTAGTAAGCTATATTAACTAATTATATATTGACTAGCATAAGCACTTATTTCATTAGAATTTACCTAACAACACTTGCTACATCTTTCTATCTCTATATTACATTCTAGAAAAACCACTACACTAGAATAAACTTTTATCTCAAGGCCCACTTGCATTTCTTAACCCAAAAGTGTTTACACTTTCAGTTGAGTAATTCTTTAAAATACTCACAAACAAGACTTCCAACGAAATGAAAAGCCATTACTTCAAAAGAGAAAAATTTCATGAAATAATATGAAATACAACCTGTAAATGTCATAGCCCAAAATCGTAAGATCACAAAATATACTCCCCAATTCTTTTGAATATCAATAACTTCAATTTTTGCACCATTTAGATTACCAGTTTGATCACCTGGAAAAATTATAATGGTCCCATTTTTCCACTTATCTAATTCATTTAATTTATAAGCAAATTTAACTTTTTCATTTATGGAATATAATCTACCTCCAAAAAGTTGATTCATTGCCAAATCATCTAAATATTTCTGCGTCTGGATATTTCTCATCTTAATAACCAGATTTCTTTCCTTCTTATCGCATAATTCTATAATTTTATTACAAATATCATTTAATTGTATGTTTAATACTGGCATATGATATATGTTGCAATTACAAGTTGGACAAATTAATCGTTGCTTGAACCATTCATTTAGACATAAATAACAATAACTATGTCCACATGATGTTGTCATTGGAGATACTAAAATATCAGAACATATAGTACATTCTAAATCAGAACTGAGCTTGGAAAGGATTGTGGATTCCTAGATTGTTAGTATTCTAAATAAAATAGATAAAAAAAAAGTAATTAACATACTGAGTTTTCTTCTTGTTGTAGAAGTTTATTCTGTGAAGGTTTTATTCGTTTTTTATGAAATTTTTCCCACAATTCACGAGTCAGTACCATGGTTAATCATATACTTTGTTGATCAGGTTGACACTGTGTCTTGAATTAAGGGGTAATCTGGCGCTACCTTTTGAGGCAAAAAAAAGGAAAGAAAGAATTCAAGCCATAGTTTTCCTCTAGAAATGAATTATATTTAAGCATTCTTTTATTGTTATGATTAAGAGCTTAACAATTCAACTACAATTAGAATAACTTTTATACAATATTAAATATAATATTATAATATAAAAGCTATACAAACTCAAATAAAAAAGGTTATCTTACAACTTCAGAATTCCAAAGTCAATATTCTCAACTTAATCGCTCAATAATACGGTATATATTCTCTCAGACTGTCAATCATAAACCTAAATACGTTCTAATTACCAAAGCATACCGGATAACTAATGCGTGCTTTGATCTTCCAATGTGGAAATATAGCAACAAATAATAACGCAGGAATTGTAGGAGCAAATAACAACACAAAACAGTAATAGTAAATAAACTTAAGCAATCAATAAATGTTTCTTTGTATATTAATGCAATTAAGCAAGTTATTAACTATCAATTATTTTCAATAGATTGGTGATGAAAAGAAAGTGATGTAAATCTAAAATATTTGAAAGGGTGGTTTTTTTTTGCCGTTTATATTGTCTTTTTTTTTGCAACATAAACAAACCACAAACAAGTTTATTTAAGCTACGAGATTAATTCCGTTTTATCTCCATAAAAACGGAATTAATGAATCAACAAAAGGGAGAAGTTCTTTTATTGCAAAATAACATGTACACTAAAACTTTGTTGGTTTTTCTCATTCCCGGTCCAATTTACAGTCATCTGTTTTGTAAACTGCGAAATGAAGAATACCCATTCAAGATCTTCATTATTCAGGACAGCTCGGTAAACCTTATAATAGATGGATTTGCTTCTTGCAACTTAAATAGTACAACTAGTTAAAACAGTACTATTTTTAGATTGTAAATAGTAGTATTTAGGCTATTATTAAAAAACTTGAATGAACTAACATTGAAACAATACTTTTTGTATATTCTACATAAAACCTATTTAAAATTTCAATCAAAGTTAATTACTAAAAAAAAAGCAATGCATAACTTTTTAGACAAATAATTGAATTAAAGAAAGGGCAATTAGAACCCACGATGTTACAGTAACAAGTGAACCATCTTCAGAATATATTGAAACATCAGAGGCAAATGTAACCTTTGGAAGAATTGAGGTAAAACCAGAAGATGATTGAGAATTCTCTTGATCTGGATTGTTATCCTCGAAACCAGGCTTATTGGATTCATCATAGCCTGAGTTAGCACCTGAATTACCATCATCATCTGAGTTAGAGGAGTTTTTGCCATTAACATCTGAATTACTTGAGCTATTGTTATAGTTAGCATCGGAATCACTGTTAGCACCCAAGTTGTTGGAACTATTGCCATTATCAGTAGTGCCTGAGTTATTGTTGTCACTACCACCAGAGTTATTGTTATTGCCATTTCCTTTGCCGTTATTATTATCACCAGTTGAGTCACCACTACTAGAACCATCAGTTTGTACATCAGGTTCTCTGACAGTTTTAACAGTACCAGTTCCATTAGTAGTAGTTCGAACGGGAGCAATGGTTCCTTTAGTTTCGCCAGTTCCATCAGTTCCATCAGTATTATTAATGGTAGTAATCGTGGCAATCTCCGAGTTAAATGTCTCAATGCCATCATCAGTAGTAGTAGTAACACTTTCAGTTTGATTGCCGCTCAGAATTGTAGATTTTCCCGCAATACTAGTAAATATCTCTGTGTCTTCTGTTGTAGAATCACCATCGTTATTATAATTGGAATCATAGCTAGCGTTTTCAGTACCAAATACTTCTGTATTTCCATCAGTCACATTAGCAGTTTCGATTGAGATACCAGTAGCAACATTCTCACTAGCAGTTTCAGCGTTGGAGGTTTTTCCTTCAGTAGCGGTATCACGATCAGAATCACCTTCAGTATCATCTTCAGTGTTACTTCCAGAATCATCTTCAGTGTTACTTCCAATACCTGTTTCTGTGACGTGAACTGGGTTAAACACAATAACTGTAGCAGTTTCTCCAGGTTTAGCACTGATTGTACTGTAAGAAGTGGCAGCACCAACATATGTAGTAGTTGTGGTTGTGGTAGGAACAGGAACATGAACAATAATTGTCTTTGTATGGTAATTTTCAGCATCATATTCCAAGGTGGATCTCAGAGTAGTGTCAGCATCATGAGTACTAGTAATTAAAACAGTTTCTGGTTCACATGGATTCCAAACGATCTCTGTGTCTATAGCACAATCATCACAAATAACAACTTGAGTCAGTAATTGATCTCCAAGATAACACTCAGTAGTAGTTTCTGTGACGTGAACTGGGTTAAACACAATAACTGTAGCAGTTTCTCCAGGTTTAGCACTGATTGTACTGTAAGAAGTGGCAGCACCAACACATGTAGTAGTTGTGGTTGTGGTAGGAACAGGAACATGAACAACAACTGTCTTTTGGTGAGGTGTGTCAGTTTCAG
>KI547147.1:86698-181919 GCA_000497715.1 Spathaspora arborariae UFMG-19.1A
ATAACCACATGCTTGGAAAATGTATCTTATTAATTAGCAAGGCGTTCCGATAATTGATTAGCAAGGCATTCCGGTAATTAATCAGCACGTTCTATTAACAAGTTCCATTACCACGTTCCATTACCACGTTTCATTAATTAATCAACAGGGCGTCTTGTTACGTCATCAGGACTATTGCGACATCCTAAACAAGCTGTCAAACCAAATTAATACAAAACACCTAGTTGTAAATATACAACATTCAAAAATTTTGAAATTTTAAAGGCAATCACTCTTTTTATCTCACGTGATTAGACTCTTTATGGACCTCTACCAAGTCAATTACCTATTAGCCTTATAATGTGGACATTTAATTTGGTATTATATCAACTATATTAGAGATAAAACTACATCTAGCTTCAAAAAAATGAAAATGTGGGGTCATTCTCTTCAAATATAAGTAGAATCGAGTTTTGTGAGAGATTACTCTTTCTTCCCAGGTTTATACAAGATTACCCAATGAATTCCACTTCCTGTATCTGGTGTACTTTGTGGAATCTTTCTGTATATGTAAGATGCTATTTTCAGTTCAATTTGGGTTTTAAGTGTGGTGTCAGATTTTTCTTGAGAATTTTTGAAAAAAGCTTGCAAAAATACTTATATTATAAAGACATATTGTGCGGGAAGCTAGTTTAAAATACTCCATTTCTATTAATCCTTTATATTGAAGATTATTAGGTAAGTTAAGTCGTGGGTAAAACTTATTTGATGTATACTAATAGTTGACCAAAATTTTGAGAGTACAGTTTTTACTACCACTTACAGAGCTTGTTTAATCATGAGTTGTTTGTCACAGAAATATCCCAACAATACAATCGTCATACAAATGTTGTCGTATTATCTACTTTATACAAGACTATTAAATAAATTACAGTTTAACCATCCATTTATCCAAAAGATTGATTGTCCTTGCAATCAATTTCGGAATATCCTCTTCATCTTTCTTTAATCTCACATTCAAATCACCAATAAATCCTCTTATTCTGTTTAAGCACGCTTCAGCAGGTTCAACCAATTCTTTATCTATTTCATGTTTAACAAGCTTGTTAAATATACGCTTCTCAATATACATCATCTGGCGTAAAATATAAGGAGACAAGGAGATTTTGTCAATTGGAAACTCATCTAATCTTTGTACAATACTGTTATATTCTTGCTCCATAATTAAACCACGTATATCAAAATTCAATATTGTCATCCTGGAAATATCATTCAAATCTTCTTCTTGAATTGTAGAAAAAAGGTATCTTGCTTCTTCACAAAGCTTATGGTTTATTAACATTCTCGCAAACATGATTTTTTGATGTAAAGTTAAACTGTCTTTATTGGCCTTAAAGTAATCAAGTAAGTTGTCTTTAGTAAGTGATTCATGATGCAATGAATATATTTCAAGGGTTTTTGAATTCTTTTCGTTTAGTAAATGGGATCTAGCAAGAAGATCTCTTAAAACCAATCGATAATTCAACAGCTCGGTGTATTGGAAAGTTTGCAGAATCAAATCAAAATCAGGCCTAACTCCGCGTTGATACACTTCTTCAAACCCTTCATTAACCCGAAATTCAATTTGATTTTTAATTTCAGTTGTATCATCTCCCTTTTGAAATGCTGCCCATTCGTTTGCACGATATTTAATATGATTTAAATAAGGCCTTAAATGATATGGTCTATATTGAGATTTCAGTTGAATTAATTGCCAGTTGGAAAATACATTGTTATTATAATTCTTTTGTATCCAAGGGTCTAACTGTAAAATAAAATTAGGTGTTTGATAATTATAACATCGTACAAATGCACCAAATATATGCTCGACATATTTTAAATTATATGGTATTGTATTCATTGATGATTCTAGGAATTGGATCATAGGAACGAATTGTCCATCATTAGCATAGTATTCAAGAATTGAATTGAAATATTTTTCAGTAAATGGTATGGAATTTTTTGACAATTGTTTTAATATAAATTGAATCAGTTTCATATTAGAATAATTAATCATAAATCTCATCCAACTGAAATAATATTCATCAATTGCTTTGGGGTCAGAAATAGGACATAATCTTTCAATTAGATTGAAATCTTCTTGTATGAGTTGTTTCTTATAGTTATAAGGTTGTCGTTGTTTAATATCTTGTTGAAACATGATTGAAGTTATTAAATGATATTTGGCATGACCCAATTTCTTGATTAGTCGTTTTAAATCACGTATTTCAGGCGAAGATCCATATTCATAAAACTCGCGAAGTAAGAAATATAAAGTTAGAGCAGAAATTGGTTCACAATTTGGAGAATTTGACCAAAGAATAATCATATAGTTTAAGTTTTCCAACAAACAGTCTGCCTTTCTTAAATTGAGAACAATCGAATGAAATAACTGGTTCGGAAGAAAGGTGGTTGAATTGACTATAAGTTTATGAATTAAGGATTTTACATATTCAATTTGGAAATTCATAATAAACCCTTTTAAAATATAGTTTACTGACTTGATATCAAGATCAGTAAAATATTTATCAAATAATTGTTCCAAAGCATTTAAATCATTCATATGATAAGATAACCAAATATAATAATGCAAGAGTAACCCATCAGGATTTAATTCTGATGATGGAATAGTTTTAATTAATTGATGCAATAAAGGGATTTTCTCATATATGAACTCGTAATATGGAATATGTAAATCAAGTCTTGTATTGGCTAAAAAGTAAGGATGATCTAAATTATCTTCATCGTAATTTTCAGTTTTCGTTAAATTTTCAACACTTTTCATTGTTGTATAAATTATATACTCCACTAGTTCAGGTGTCATTTTATTTGGATCCATTATTTGTAAAATTTTCGTCAAATCGCCTCGACCACATAATTGACAAATTTCTCGAGTTAATGCATCTTTTTGAATCAAATCTTCAAGTTTATTAGAATATACTCTTGTCTTGGGATCAACAGAGCGTGTAGAGCATACTGAACTTGACTTTCTCCATGTTACAGAAGAGCTTGAATGAATATGTCCAATAGTTGAAAATTGTTGTTGTGTGAAGGTATAAAATATAGTAGGTTGTTTATATTGTAAGAATCTTCGTATTTGTTTGCAATTTCGTAGTATCATAATGTGTCTAAGTGGACGAATTGGTGTTGATATGGTCTGATTCTGGTGCTTTGGTGATATTCCTGTATAATTTTTTTTTCTTCGTGGGTTTTGAACCAATGAGGATTTTCAGTGTACCATGCTTGGTTGAGTTTTAAATTAAGAGCAAATATTTAAGCATTAGTCGTAGTAGTAGCATTTAGTAAAACTTATTAAACATAATGTAGAAGCTACTATATTAGAAGTCATTTGTTAGAATACAATGTTACATTTTTAAATTCCTAAAAAACTACTTAAACTCTTGAAGGGGATGAACGGAAAACTGTCATAAATCTCTTTGAAAGAGCGGATAGTTTGCCATTGAACCTTACCTTGTATCCGTCCCACCTTATATCCGTCCCCCACCTTCATTTTAAAAGTGTAGCCCTGACAAGGCGGAGCCAACACAGTGTCAATTCAGATTTATCACTGTAATTACTACCTACTTGCTTACATCATCCGGAACGGTTTAGAAATAAATGTCAATAATTCCGATGGATTTATAATGCTAACTCCGAAGGACCCATTGTAGTATATCACATTGATAACAATATAGAACTTAATTAGGTGATCAAACATTTGTCAACATTTGCGGAGATTTCCTAAAATGGAAAACAGCCGGGTTAAATCCGAACAAACAGTGAAAAAAATGGGTGGCTCGGCTTGGAGAAATGAAATGGGTGCAAACGACTTTATATAAATAGCATAACTTTCTTAATAAAGTTTGTTATTCAAAATTCTTGGATTATTAATATATTCAAATACTTAATTCAATTCAAATAAACTAAAATGACTACTACTACTGTTTTTGTTTCTGGTGCAAACGGTTTCATCGCTCAACATATTGTTAAACAATTACTTGAAAAGGGATACAACGTTGTTGGTTCAGTAAGATCTGCCACTAAGGGGGAAAACTTGAAACAATTGATCAAATTAGACAACTTCTCTTATGAAGTTGTTCCTAATATTGGAGCTGAAGGTGCATTTAACGAAGTTCTTAAAAGACACCCTGAAGTTACTGTTTTCTTACATACTGCTTCTCCAGTAACTTTTGCCGCCACTGATTTTGAAAAGGATATTATTCAACCTGCTATTCAAGGTACCAAGAATGCCCTTACTGCTATTAAGGAGTATGCTCCTCAAGTTGATCGTGTTGTTGTTACTTCTTCTATTGCTGCTGTAATTGATTTTGTTAATAACAAACCAGAAACTGTTTATGATGAAGATAGTTGGAGTCCAATTACTTATGAACAAGGATTAGAAGTTGGAACTCTTGCATATTTAGTTTCTAAAAAATATGCTGAATTAGAAGTATATAAATTCATGAAGGAAGAAAAACCAAATTTCAAAATTTCAACTACTCAACCTGTTTATGTATTTGGTCCTCAAGCTTATGCTATTCAAGGTGATTTGAATGTTTCTGCTGAGTTTGTTAATAAAATTGCTAATTTGGGTCCTCTGGATAAAATTCCTGAAGATGCTGGGGCTTTCATTGATGTTAGAGATGTTGCCAAGGCTCATTTGGTTGCCTTTGAAAAGGATGAAGCTATTGATCAACGTTTGGTTTTGGTTAATGATAAATTTTCATTTGAAGAAATTGCTCATATAATCAATGAAAATTTCCCAGAATCTAAAGTTCCTAAAGGTGATTTGATCAAGAGTGATTTACAAAAGCAAAGTACTCACAAGTATAATACTTCTCGTACTAACAAGATTCTTGGGTTTGATTTTATTCCTTTAGAAAAAACCATTATTGATTCAGTTAGACAAATTTATGAATCAAAGTAGATAATATTTAGATATAATATATAACAACCCTACAATTTAATCATAAATACTAGTACTTATTCTTAAACAATCAAAAAAAGAAAAAAATAAAAGAAATTCTATAAATTAAAAACATTTACTCATATTTGTTAGGGAAACTAACCATGGATCTTGCATCCTTACCTCTATTTCTTCTTAATCCTAAACTCTTTATTGATTTTCTTGCACTAAGAACGACATTCTCTCCACCATTAGTCTTTTCATTTAATCTTCCAATCCACCATCTTGCAAATACAAACAGACAACAAATAACAAAAATTAATACTCCAAGAATGCCAAACCACCATCCTAAATTTTCAGCATTCTGTCCCGGAACCAAAACATTCATTCCAAATAACCCAGTAATTAAATTCAAGGGAACCAACATCGTACCAATTAAAGTAACTTTAGAGAACATTTCTGTGATTTTATTATTAGCATTAAAGGATTTAACTTGTAATTGAGCAAGATAATTTGAATGAGATCTACTGAAAATTTTTTCATATGAAAGTAAATTTTGAAACATAGTAACAACATGATCTTGAATATCACCCAAATAAAGTGCAATATCTGCACGAGGACGGGCATTCCCAGTTGTATTAGCATTAGCAGAAGTTCCAGTTCCAGTTCCAATTCCAATATTAATCCCTGAGTTGTTAGCACTGCCGCCTGCTCCAAGTGTTGCTGCTGGTCCTCCTCCTCCTCCACCACTGGGAGTATATGAGGCTGCAGGAGGAGATGGTGTTAATGGAGTAGGACCAGGACCAAAACTAACACCACCAGTACCACCTTGGTTGAATCCTACTGGGTATCCTGAAAACGATTGAGTGGGAGATAATTGTGAATGTGGTTGTGATTGTGCTTGTTGAACTTCATCTTGACATCTTTTGGCAAACATTTTGATAACATCAGCTTTACCAGATAATAATCTCATTAATGTCATGACTTTTCTTCTTGATTCTCCAATTCTTTGTAACATATTACTAAAATCAGAATCTCGAGCAACAAATACAAAATCTTCAATTGCATCTGCTTCATATTCAATGCTGGTGATAACTGGTGCAAATCCATCAGTAATATCATCAATAAGAGCATAACATAACCAATCGGCACTAACATCAACATAATCACGTAATTGTCTAACTCTTCTTCTTACACTTGCAGGATGACTAATTGGTGAGAAATGAAATGTTAATATACCTTCCCGGAAAACTACCAAATAAACATTAATTGGTTCTAAATAATCTTCTGATTCTTTATCTTGTTCAAAAGTATGGAAACAAACAAAATAATAACTCCGAAATAATTCCACTTTTTCTCTAGTTTCTTGCATTCTAATATCTTCGGCAGTCAAAGGGTGAATTCCAAATGCCTTAGCAAGCATTTTCATTTCAGAATCAGTAGGACAAGAACAATCTAACCACCAAGTTTCTTCACCGTTTCTAAATAAATCACAAACTGATTGTCCAGGAGCAACTAAACTGGGGATATCTGGAGCATGAACTGTTTCATCAGAATCAGAATGGAAAAATGAAAATCGTTGAGGTAATGAAGATGTAGAACCATCACTTATTTTTGCCCCACCAAATCTTACTTGATCAGACAGAGAAGAACTATCATCAAATGTATGAGGATCTTTTTCATCGATATTATAATAGAATTCTCGATCAGGTTCAGATTGTAAAGAAGACAGAGGATCCCAATGAGATTTGATTCTAGTTAATGTAGTTTGAGTTTTCTTTAATATATTCTTGGGAGTATATTTCATAGATGCGCTTGATGTAGAAGCACGTTTTTGTTGAATAGTTGATACTGCATTACCAGTAGCTACAGAATGATGTCTTGAATCTTTATCCATAACCAGTTGAGCAAATTCCCGTTCTTCCTTAATAAATTCTTCAATTTCATCAAAATCAATTCCATTTATTCTGATATGCTCACGCAGCATGGGGAAACAAACATCTTCTTCAGTTTCTTGAGAAGATCGAGACCCATGAGAATCTGCTTCACTGTCAATAGAAGATCTACTTGGTCTTCTTGCTCTAATATAAGATACATCACTTTCATTAGTTTTAGATTTAGTCAAGGGACTAATTAGATCACTATCAAAAGCGTCCAGAGGAGGATTTGTTCTGGAATTAACATGCTTCTTAGGTTTATATAATATACCAGGAGGTGGGGACACTGAAAATGATTCGTCAATATTGTGTTGATGAGTAGTCGAATAAGTTCTTGGTTTTCTTTTGGTTGATGTTGATTTTAAAATAGGTGGTGAGGAATCTTCTTCGTTAAGATAAAATTCCTTACGTAAGGAACTCATATATGATGGTTTCACCAGGGAGGAAGGATTAGCAGATTGACTTGATCTACGTAATGCTGATTTGGAAAGTTTTCTTTTAGGTGGAGCACCAGAAGGAGCAACAGCAGGTGTAACGTCTTCGTCATCTGAATCGGTAATTGCAGACAGTTGATTGTGGTGTTGAGGAAGTTTTTGTGGGATAGGCAAATGATTTCTATGGTCATCCAATACTTCATCTGTCTTTGGCATATGATGAGTGTTTGAACGAAGACTTTCAGTGTCAGACATATTTAATATGTGTGTAGAACTAACCTAGATATAAATTAAATGTGTAATTGTGAAAGTGTGTATGAGTGTATGTAAATGTGGAAATTTCCTTTAGTTAGCCATAGCTTTTTTTTTAGTTTGTTTACTATTTTCAGTCTAATGTGTTGTGATTGCTATAGGGAATAAGACTAACTAGTTGAAACTTAACTCTCATTAAAGTTACATAAAATGAAAAATTTAAATGACTAAAAAGAAGAAAGATGTATGAATTGTAAAAAAAAAATACGATGAAGGGCTTGCTTTGCCTTTGTTAGAAGACTAACTTTTTGTCAATTTTTTTTTTTAGTTTGTGATAATCAAGAAGTAAGGCGGCGATATAAGGCAAATAGAATGAGATTCAAAAGAAATCTTTTTTTTTTTGGCAAAGAAAAAAAATCCACGACAATGAAATGACAAGAAAAAAAAAAGAAATTTTAAATTGAAGTTTTCTTGTCTTATTCTTTCTATGGCTTACAATAAGTGCACAATAAGTGTGCAATAAGTACAATAAGTCTACAAAGAAAAAGTGTTAATTAAAACGTACACGGCTTCTGTAGTGGAAGAGGTAGTGCTATTATCTTCGTAGTTCAAACCTCATTTATAGAATCAGGTGTTTGAATAAAAACTTCTTGATTTGACAAGTGTAACCGGGAGGAAAGAAGAGGAAAAAAAAAGCATGTGGGAAATTTTGCAGTCCTCTTGTACTCCATGTGGGCTGGTTAAATTTCACTTTGTAATATCTTATGTAATATCTTACAGATTCCTACAGGTTATAACGCGGAAATTTTTTGAAAAGAATGTCGTAATTTGTCTATAAAAGAAATGTGAGATTACACATTGTGAGACGCCAATACTTTATGCAGTGTCATATTAATTCTCTAGTTTAAATCGTTTTACAAACTACACTTATACATATATGTATGTAGCTTCCAAAAATACTAATTAGCTCCTTCTTCCTCTCTCTTTTCTCTCATCTTATTCTTAATCTTATCACTTAATTTACTCTTTCCAGTAAAATTCAACTCGATTTGATCTGAAGAAGAAGCATTACTCAAGCCTGGTCTACCTAAAGGAGATTTAGTATGAACTGCATGTGTTGGAGAACTTGGAACATTCTTACCATCATGATCAACTTGAGCATATCTATAATCATCATATATTGAACTTGTACTAGTTGAAGCATCTTGAAGATCTAAATAAGAATTTCGATATAATTGATAATCAGAAAACATGGGGATATTAGAAAGGGAATTGTCTGAAGTTAATAATCCATCACTAATATCAGAGTTATTATCAATTGAATCAAGTCCAGTTTTCTTCTTTTCTTTACGTTCTTGTTTTCTCCTTGCGCTTCTTCTTAATCTTAATTGTTGAGTCTTGATTTCTTCTTCTTCATCAGAATCAACATAATTAACTTCATCAGTAATTTTCAAATGATCTTTCAATTCTAACAAGTTGAAATCATTAGGAAACAATTGAGGCCCAAATTCATTAACTAATT
This sequence comes from Spathaspora arborariae UFMG-19.1A, assembly GCA_000497715.1. NCBI lineage: Eukaryota > Fungi > Ascomycota > Pichiomycetes > Serinales > Debaryomycetaceae > Spathaspora > Spathaspora arborariae. The sequence goes on from KI547147.1 coordinate 95,768, forward strand.
CTGTAATTTCTTCACTTAATTCATGTCTCATTGTTTTCAATTCCCCAATGGATGAAGTTGAAATTGAAAGATATAATGGACGAATTGATTTAAATAAATCTAATCCTTGTTCTCCTGTAAGTAATGCACTATAAGTAACAAATACCCCACAGATATAAAGGAAAATCCATACCCAAATCAATTTATATGATGTGAAATATCCATATTTTGAACAATAATAAGTACCAATTGATGCATAAAAACTATAAACTATAGGAGCAATACCTAAGGAAACAAGAATTTTCCAAGTGGCAATGACATCATTAGCTTTAATTTTAACAACTGAATTAGCTAAAGCTTCTTTAGCTTTACGTTTAGAAATAATTTTGGATGATAAAAATACAGGTGAAAAAAGTGTAGCTCCTGGTAATGCCAAAACAAACAAGATCAAAAGTTTAATTATTCTTGTTATTAAAATTGGAATTAAATGTAATTTATTTGAATCATCCAATTTTTCAACATGATGATCAGGTAATTGAAAAGATTTCAACATTTCATTATACTTCAAAACTTTCTCCTTAAGTTGTTGTACTTTTGGTTCATTCTTATAATGTTCATAACCCATAACTAATCTTCTATTCATTTCAATAATTAAAGGTAATGGTAATTGTTCAGCAAAATTCCCAGCATATAATCTTCTACCAGCTTGAATTAACATTAAAGTTTCATAATCAGGACAAGTTACAGTAACTGCTTTTAAACCAGAAGTAATTATATCCAACAATTCTCGAACAGCTTCTCTATTTGTATCAGGATTAGTATATTTCTTAACTAAATCATGAGAAATTTCAATTGGATCTCCAAATTCAACAACTGCTCGAGATCTAAATTTATGAGCATTAAAATAATTCATACCACAAGGAACAATTTTAACATTACAATTGGGATTATGTTCCATTGCTCCAAGAGCCATCACGGCAACTCCAGCTTTAATAGGTAATAAATCTGGACGATCATGAGATCCACCTTCAGGGAAAATACCAATACAATTACCATCATTTAAATGATCAAATACTAATTGATAAACTTTTTTCTGATCAACTTTATCAGCACGTTTAAATGAGCAACCTTTTGATAAAAGTTCTTTAATTTGGTCAGTTAATTTAAATTCTTTACGAAGAACCAATTCTGTATCTGATTTTATTTCCACAATTTCAGAAGTACCTAAAGATCGAGGTAAACTAAGTAATCCTCGTTTACTACATTCTTTCGTAAAACATGTTCCTTCACCTCTAACCAACAAGGGATCTTTATCAAAATCAATAAAGATTTTTCCAGTACCTTTAGTTAAATTATCTTGAGGTCTAACTACTGGAATTGATAATTGACATTTAGATAAAGTGCCAATAACTTTCAACAGATAAGATTTAGCAGCAATTAAAAAGGATAATCTTCTATTTGCTTCACGTTTAATTTGATTTTGTAATAATACTGGATCAACAAATTGATTGTGATGGGGAGCAGCAACAAATATAACTGGGCCTTCACGGGGGATTTTAAATGCACCTCTTGGACGAATTTCTCTAAAGAAACAATCAAACACGATTGAAAGGAACCAAAGGAGTAAATCATAGATGGCTAACCTATACCAAGGTAAAGGTTTATAGGTAAAGTTGAATTCACTCATGTTTCAAGCTAACTAAATTTTAAATGTGGAAATGTGTAGATCAAATGAAAATATATAGAAAAATTTTTTGTAGCTGGTGACAACACAATTACTTCAGACAGAAGTTGATAGTTTTTCAAATTTATTTGTCCTTGTTGCAATTTGTAAACTAGCTAGTGCCAAGAAGGTAAAAATTAAAAATCTTACCTTTTTGAATAAAAAGGTTGTATAAGGATTAAATTCTTAACTATGGGAGAACAGAAAAGAAAAAAAAAGGTAACCAAAACAAAGGTAGTGTACTATAGGATCTTTTATCTATGGGGTTCTTCATGCAGGAAACTAAACTCATAGTATAGACATTTGTTATATCTAACCGAATGAAGGCAATATAGTTCTTCAATACAATGAGTATTGGTGTTATTAAGGTGATATAGTTCATTAGTTGTAGTTGTAGTTGTAGTTATACATGTAGTTGTAGTTATACATGTAGATGTAGATATATATGTAGTTACAGATATAGTTGTAGTTGTAATTACAGTTGTAGTTGTAATTACAGATGCCACTTATTAACTTTATCACCCCTGTCTTATCATCTAATTTAATCCCTAATACGGTTAAAACCGGGGTTGAATAAACTCAATTCTCAAATTGATTGTATACTAAACATTTTCCAAAATTGCAATTTAAACAATAAATTAAACCAAGAAAATCTCGTTGTTTGGGGTTGCCCCCCCCATAGAAAAGTGATTCAATCCCGAATCTTATCGGTTTCGGAATATGAACTATATAAATAACAATAAGACTACACTATATACAGTACACTCCTCGACATTTCATTACAAATCCTCGGACTACTTTCCCTTTTTACCTTAATTTGTTTGTAGCAAAGAAAAAAAGGAAAAGTCCCACTTTTTTTTTCCGTGGAACAGATAATGGATTCTTTTTTTTTTTATACGTGGGGAAGATACCAATTCAAACGGTCATATTTCTGACTGTAAAATACGTCACAAATTTATATTCTATATTCCAAAATTCAGTTTTCTCAATAAATCTGGTAAGATATAAAATTTATCAAGAGAACACTGTAAATGTATATCTTCACATGTTATGTTCTATTACTCTGTGCTTAATCTGAAACTGAAATCAACTATTTTACTATAAGCATAATAATCAATAGTGTGAATCTATTACTTACTTCCTCGGCTTAACTTTTTTTTTCTTCGTTCCCTCCAATTGCCACAATATTGGTCCCCTAACTAATTCATCCGAAGGTATTTTTCGGGTTCACCCACTAACTCTCTCGGTTCAAACAAAAAGTTCTCACCCCCACAGTTTTAAATCACAAGGAATTTTAATTTACCTTTACACTATTTTACAATAAAGCTCACAGCCCCCGCAATTTTACTCCAAATTTTTTTGAAAGTGCCCTGATATTTATATCCCCTATATTCTCTCCTTGTGATTTTTCAATTTTTTTTACAATTTCAATTAGGAATCTTCTTTTTTTTTTCTTTCTTTCATTTACTAACTACTCCTATTTATTATGTCCCAATTGAATTTCAAAGATAAGGTTGTCATCGTCACTGGTGCCGGTGGTGGCTTGGGTAAATATTATTCTCTTGAATTTGCCAAGAGAGGTGCTAAAGTTGTTGTCAATGATTTAGGAGGATCTCTTGAAGGTCTGGGAGGTAACTCTCGTGCTGCCGATGTTGTTGTTGATGAAATTGTCAAAAATGGTGGTATTGCAGTTGCCGATTACAACAATGTATTAAATGGTGAAAAAATCGTTGAAACTGCTGTCAAAAATTTCGGTACTGTTCATATCATTATTAATAATGCTGGTATTTTAAGAGATGCTTCTTTTAAGAAAATGACTGAACCAAATTTCAAGTTAGTCTTAGATGTTCATTTAAATGGTGCTTATGCTGTTACTAAGGCTGCTTGGCCATATTTCCAAAAACAAAAGTTTGGTAGAATTATTAATACTTCTTCTCCTGCAGGTTTATATGGTAATTTTGGTCAAGCTAACTATTCTGCTGCTAAATCAGGATTATTAGGTTTCTCAGAAACTTTAGGTAAAGAAGGTGATCGTTACAATATTTATGCTAATGCAATTGCTCCATTAGCAAGATCAAGAATGACTGAATCTATTTTACCACCTCCAGTTTTAGAAAAATTAGGTCCTGAAAAAGTTGCTCCTTTGGTTTTGTATTTATCTCATGAATCAAGTAATGTTAATGGTAAATTCTTTGAAGTTGCAGCCGGATTTTATGCTCAAATTAGATGGGAAAGATCTGGTGGTATTTTGTGTAAACCAGATGAAACTTTTACTGCTGAAATTGTTGCTAAAAGATTTCAAGAAATTATCGACTTTAATGATTCCAAGAAACCAGAATATTTAAAGAATCAAACTCCAATTATGTTGAATGATTATCCAACTTTAGTTGCTGAAGCCAAGAAATTACCACCAAATGACGCTTCTGGTGCTCCAAAAGTTTCTCTTGTTGGTAAGGTTGTTTTAATTACTGGTGCCGGTGCTGGTTTAGGTAAAGAATACGCCAAATGGTTTGCTAGATATGGCGCCAAGGTTGTCGTTAATGATTTCAAGGATGCTTCCAAGACTGTGGCTGAAATTAGAGCTGCTGGTGGTGAAGCTCATGCTGATGAACATGATGTTGCTACTCAAGGTCAACAAATTATTGATAATGTTGTTAATAAATATGGTACTATTCATGTTTTAGTTAACAATGCTGGCATTTTACGTGATCGTTCATTTGCCAAGATGACTAGACAAGAATGGGATTCTGTTCAACAAGTTCATCTTATTGGTACTTTTAACTTGTGTAGATTAGCTTGGCCATATTTTAATGATCAAAAGTTTGGTAGAATTATCAATATTACTTCAACTTCAGGTATTTATGGTAATTTCGGTCAAGCTAATTATTCTTCAGCCAAGGCAGCTATTTTAGGTTTCACCAAAACTCTTGCTATTGAAGGGGCCAAAAATAATATTAAATGTAATATTGTTGCTCCTCATGCAGAAACTGCAATGACTTTAACTATTTTCAGAGAAGAAGATAAGAATTTATATCATGCTGATCAAGTTGCTCCATTATTAGTTTATTTGGGTACTGAAGAAGTTCCAGTTACTGGTGAAACCTTTGAAATCGGTGGTGGTTGGATTGGTAACACTAGATGGCAAAGAGCTAAGGGGGCAGTTTGTAAAGAAGCTGTTACTTCTGTTGAATTTGTTCGTGATCATTTAGATGAAATTACTGATTTCAGTGTTGTTGAAAATCCAAAGACTGCTACTGAATCTTCTATGGCTATCTTATCTGCTGTTGGTGGTGAAGAGGAAGATGACGATGATGAAGAAGATGATGAAGAGGATGAGGAAGAAGATGATCCAGTATTTAGATTCAATGATCGTGATGTTATCTTGTATAACATTTCTCTTGGTGCTGATACTAATCAATTACATTATGTTTATGAAAACCATTCTGATTTCCAAGTTATTCCAACATTTGGTCATTTAATTACTTTTAATTCTGGTAAATCTCAAAATTCATTTGCTAAATTATTAAGAAATTTCCAACCAATGTTATTACTTCATGGTGAACATTATTTAAAGGTTCATAAATGGCCACCTCCAACTGAAGGTGCTATTGAAACCACCTTCACTCCATTGGCTGTTACTCAAAAGGGAACTAATACCATTGTTGTTCATGGATCTCAATCGGTTGATGTAAACACCAAGGAAGTTATTTATTCTAATGAAGCTACTTATTTCATTAGAAATTGTCAAGGTGATACCAAAGTTTATGCTGAACGTCGTACCTTTGCCACTGAACCATTCAATGCTCCTAAACGTCAACCAGATTATCAAGTTGATGTTCCAATAAGTCCACATTTAGCTGCTTTGTATAGATTGAATGGTGATCGTAACCCATTACATATTGATCCTGATTTTGCTAAGGGTGCTAAATTCCCTAAACCAATTTTACATGGTATGTGTACTTATGGATTATCTGCCAAAGTTTTAATTGATAAATTTGGTATGTTTGATGAAATTAAAGGTAGATTTACTGGTATTGTTTATCCAGGTGAAACTTTACGAGTTCTTGCTTGGAAAGAAGGAGATATTGTTATTTTCCAAACTCATGTTGTTGACAGAGGTACTATTGCTATTAACAATGCTGCTATCAAATTAGTTGGAACTCCAAAATCAAGAATTTAAGGGAGAGTTAGTATTTTATTTTATATATATATATATAATTTTTATAGTGTTTTAAATATGACTTTTAGTTGTGAGAATTAGTTTGTAGTAACCATACCCATGTATAAGTGTCAACGAGTCTTGTTTATTTAGTGAATCGGTTAGTTAACAAGGCAAGTAAAAGAAAGTCAACAGTATGAATTCTAAATTTGGTAGCCTTTTTTTTTGAACTTTTTATTACTTTCTTTCTAAAATTACAAATATCAATCAATAATTTGTTAGATCAATCATTTAACACTTCCTTTCAATTTTGTTATATACAATCTAATTGTTGATGCAAGGTATGTTCTCTATTTTCTTTCCAGAATGTGAAAGATGGTTCATTTAGTGTACCAAAAACTCTATTGTTTGTTATTCAATTTTACTCTTAGTATACTCATCTATGCTGAATACTCACTTTCATTATTACTCTTGGACTTCAAATGGCTCAGTCATAACTAAAAGACAATGTCACTTGAAGACTGAGCGCTAAATATGTGAAGATCAAGTGGTGTTAGATATAGATGAATACACCTAGAATAAAATTAAATCACAATTAAACTAAAATAGCTTTTATTTAAAATGGATTTTAAATATTTCTAACGAGATGACGATCTGACTGTCAGGATGACTACAGAGTTTTACAGAGATCTTACTAATACTTGCAACTTCAAGTTTGTAGAGAATTACCAAACAAAACTTCTCTATACCAAATAGATATGATCTAAAACTTAATACTGCGTAAACTTCATTACTATACTCTCTATATAGGTCTTATAGATATATGTCTATACTACTCTTCTTCAACTTCATCAATATCCAAATCAGCAAAACTATATAAACCAACATTATTTCCACTCGATAATCTTCCATGACGGTATCGTCTCAGCATACTACATTCTACTGGAGCATCATTTATAGGGTCAATTAATTCATTTGAATCAGCTTCAATTGAACTTGGAGTTAATTGAATCGACAAGGGGGATGATATTAAAGAAATTGAGGAATTTGTTGTATCGGGCCAATTTCTCTTTACAGGAAATTTAAACGATGATATTGTTGGATTAGATAACCTTGGTTTTGGCAATGGTTTTTCAAAATCACATGTTGGAGAGGGTGCTGATGAAGAAGAGTATCCATCAGTTAATGATTCATTTGATGAGAAAAACCCATTGTCAGATAATGAAGTTGTTGATGAGTTTGTTGTTGTTATTGAACTTGATTTTGTAGTTTGGTTAGGATTACGGAATGATGTTGATGGTGGAAGGAATTCATCAAATAAGGGACTTGGTTGAGTTGTAGGAGAAGATAATAACGACGACGAGGATGTGAAAATTGATTGATCAAAAGAAAATGTTGATGCTCGTGTAAGTCGAGAATTTGAAATTGAGGTTACTTTTGTATTTGAACGTTGACGTTTAATAACTTTCCCTGTTGTAGTGGTAAATGATTGTGATCTTGCATGATAACTTGTGGGACTGGTAACTTCAGGAAATATAATATTATTATTAAAAGATTTTGCTCTTACTAATTTACTATCCTGTCTTACCTTATGTAATTGATCAGCACAATTCAGTTCATGGTTAAGATCCTTCATTTCAACATAACCTTGAGGATGACATAAATAAGGATATTTCATAAAGAAAGATTTGTAACCTTGTTCAAGAATTACAATATCGGGATGAGTTAAATAAGGATATAAATGACTATTGGCCATACGATCGCATTTCCGTAAATGTCTTGCCATAATTGGACCTCTAAACACACTATATTCACAATGGAAAACAATTAAACGTTTAATATTGGAAGAAGAGGAAGACATTGATAAGAATTTTCTTTCCAATTCTTGTTTAGTAGATAAGTTCATAGCACCAATTATATGACCTCCTTCATATTCATAGTCAAATCGACAATCAATAATTATACATTCATCAAATGCAGTTTTATGATGTCCATGTAGGATGTGATATAATTGATCAGCGTCTATTCTTGGAAGGGAATCTGTATCCAGGCTAGTTGTGGTGATATTTGTATATTTTAAATGTGAATTATCTGATTGAAATTGGAAACTTTCAAATTCTTTTGAAGTTTGACACATTGAATGAAATCGACGAACTGTTGGTTTACCAGGAGTAGGCAGGGTGACACTTATAGTTTCAAATGTGTCGTCGTCAACTTCATCTTCTTGAGTTGTGTCTTCACCTGAATCTGGAGTTTCTTCATCTATGGAAGTTGTGGTGGTAGTAGTATGCAAAAATTGTTTAGAAAATTCGTTTATAGATCTTGAAAATGATTTCGTAGTCGTTGTTAATGATTTCTTAACTGGTATAACTAAATTAGATAAATTTTTAAATGCTTGTCGCCTAAATAATGGCGATCTTTCATGCACATGTAAGTCAACTTTGTGTTCTTCATTCTCTTCGTCTTCTTCGTAACCATCTTCCTCATAACCATCCTGTTCTTGTTCATATGGTTCTTTAACAGGGGATTCCAGATGTCGATCTCGTGTAGAATTTGTAGAACGCGCCATAATTGGATATATAATAATGCAAGGTGAAGTGGATGCTAGTGGTACGACGAAATGTAAATATGGAGTTAAAATAGAAGAACAATTTGTGAGTTCACTTTGTGAGTTTATCGATGCAAATAAAAAATTGTATTCAACTATTATTGGTTAGCATAACCCTTTAAAATCGGGTAAATAATGGGTTGATATTTAATGTGTGGAAAAATTTACTATGTAGGACAAAAATGAGACGTGGTGGTGATGGTATCCTAAACTTCACTCACTCACACACAGCACAGACTGTAATAATACTACCTGAACACTAAAACAAAAACTCACACAGGGCCAACCCCCTAAAAACGAATGTAAAGAAGTAGAACAGATTGAAAACAGGATTGAAAGTATAAACAAGAGCAATTGTTACAGTATTTATTTCTAAATTCACCTTTCACCTTGCGTTTCACATAACCTGAAATTTTTCATAGTGTAAAGGTTTAAAATAAATAAATAAATAAAAAAGTAAACTGCAAGTTTCCTAAAACAACTAAAAGGCAAAACACCAAAACAAACCCAAATCAAAACATACAGCAAAAAAAGAAAAAAAAAAAGAGTGTATAATTTTCTCTATTGTATTGTTGTTGTAAAGTTTAACTACTTCAGAGACATTAATTTTGAAATTCCCAGGCTTTAGATCTACCAACTATAACCAACACAATGATCTATAACAAAGAAAAAAGTTCAATACTGTTTGCTATATTTTTTTGTTTGTTTGTTTTAATCTCGTGGTTTAATACATAGCCTTTGTTTTGATCTCAATATTTCGTTTACTATCAAAAATAGTGAGAAAAAAACACACACACATCCCCACAACGTTAACTTGCAACAAACGAAATAACGAAAGCAACATCGGCTATAAATTTAATAACAACATCATTGATTCAATTTAAACCCATCTGCATATTACAACATAATTTTAACTTAACAAATCATGCCTTTGTTCTTTAGTTTTGTCTTGGCTTTGGTGATCTGAATACTAAACTTGATAAATCTCGTTGTATTTGTAACTGGCTGCGAAATCAGTTCAGTTTTCTGGGCCCGGCGGAGTTGTGATTTACAATGTAAATATATTGTGTTGTAGTAATCTTTCTGGTCATGCATAAAACTGTAGTGAATGACTTTTTTTTTAAAGATCAACCGTTATTGTGGGGGAATAATTACTTGTTTCTTGGCGCGTTTATGTTGTTATTTTGTTGATTAAGTGATTTGGTGATTTTACATACGTGCAGTTTTTTGGTTACCAATTGACATTAAGAGTTGGTACTGCTTCTAAATATAGACAAGCATGTTCCATGCTTCGTGTTATACATAGCCTGGAAAGTTCCATTTCGTCAGTATATGCAAGTGGGATTAATCTTGAGTATAATCTTATACGATTATACATTTACGAACATAAAATTTACCTGGTGAAGAAGTTGGATCATTCATTTCATGAATGACCTCTGTACAGCCAAGGTTAATAACGTTTCATATTTGTTGGTAATGCAAGTAGTAGTATTTGTCTAAGATTTGACACCTGTACTTGGCACCTGTGGGTTACATACATGAATATTTGTTCGAAACTGCTACTCCAGGCAAGTTCGGTTAAACGAATTGAGACAATTAAGTATTACCCAATTTAAAGTCTATTCTATTAATCTATATTATCTAAATACTCAGCCATTCCATTATAATTCCTAATCATTGATTCATCAAAAATCAAGGTATCTTCTTCTTCTTCCTGCTCTTCTTCCTGCTCTTCTTCCTGCTCTTTTTTCTTCGTTTTCTTTTCTTTAACTTTTGGGATAAAAAATTCATCAGTTAAATATCCGTTCAAATTTAAACTACTTGAACTACTAGATATTGAATTCTTTCTTGACGGACTACTTGGTTTCAATGGTTTAATCATTGATGGAGGTTTTATAAAATTCAAATCATTAAATTCTTGTGTTAATGATGAGATTGTGGGTTCATTTACTGGAGGTGGGATTGTATTATTATTGTTAAAATAACGTTTCATGGGACTGAAATATGCTGAACTTGGAGAACTTTCTCCAATTATGGTGATATGATTTGAATTCAATTCAAGTGGTGGCGGTACATGTTTCACTACTGGTGAAGGAGAATGTATTTCTGCTAATATATCTGTGGTATCTATTATATCTTCTTCTTCTTCATTACTCCCCATTGATGAAGAATCATCAAGGTATGAATCAAGTAAATCATCTACATGTTCAAGTGTGGTGTCACTGTTAGATATTGAACTGGCAGATATTGAAGGTAATGTAGGAACAGCATTTGGTTTATTTTTTGAAAAGAATTTCCTGATTTTCATGGATAATCCTGGATATTGTTGATTAGTATATGAACTATTAAACTTAAGATATTTATACTTTTCAGGCTCACTTAAATCAAATGTGGTGAATTTATGTTGTTTAATTTGAGCTAACGAGATTCTATCATTGGGATCTTTTGTAAGTAATTTGATACATAAATCTTTAAACAAATTCAACTCTTCAATATCATTAGCAGTGCATCTTGAAGATTGTTTAACATTAGGGAATCTTAAATCTTGAGTTAAGATATTTTTACACAATTCAAATTCATTTAATCCCAGAAATGGTAAATCATTAAACATAAGGGAATACACAGTAATTCCTAAACTCCAAATATCAATTCTATAATCTATGACTTTATTAAGTTTATGATTTGAATTTGTAATCATAGAATATCGATTATTAATAAAACTACATAATTCAGGACCATAGAATGCAGGGGTACCCATTGTTTTCCCAAGTTCATTTATATCTTGGTCATTTTCTAGTAATACACTTACTCCAAAATCAGATATCTTTATTGAATTATCACTGGAAATTAATAAATTCAGAGGTTTTAAATCTCGATGAATAATTTTTTTGAAATGAAGATATTCTAAACCTAATGTAACATCTCGTAATATTTTATTTATAGTTAATTTTGTATTTCTCGATGAAGTATATTTTTCATAATAGTGATTATAATTTTTCCAATCAATTTCACCAAATTTACAATATTCTAAAATAAGCAATATTTTATCAAATTTAATATCATCAATAACTTGATATAATTTAACAACATTGGGATGATTGCATTCCTGCATGATTTGAATTTCTCGTTTTATCTTCACTGAAGGTGATACATAATTTTTTGTGAGTAATCGAGACTTATCAATTCGATTGATTGTTTTTATAGCAACATATTCATCAGTGGATATTGTTTGTCCTAATAGTACTTTACCATATTGTCCTTGACCTATTTTTTTAATTATTTTATATTGAGAATTAATTATTTTCTTATGAGTTATGGGATCATGATCTATAGATAGACATGTAGTTGTAGGTGGCATGTTATACTAGATGTTTGTACAGCTTAGATTCATTTGGTGGTGTAAAAAGGAAAAAGTGTTGATAAAAAAAAAGAAAAGAAAAGATCGCGGCGCGTGTGTGTGGTGTGGAGATCCTTGTGTGTGTTAGTAATTATTACATAATTTTTTCAATAAGTAACAATTAAGTAGAGTGTAAACCTATTTTAGTTGCTGTGTACTGTTTTGTATGAAGTAGAACATTTGCTCATACATTTACTAAGACCAGTTTGTCTTGATTTTTGCAACAAAGACTATTTCAAAGCAATCAACACTAGCTTCCTGCACACAAATTAAGATAATAAATATTACAATTATATATATAGATATCTCACTCTATAAAATATTCTAAATGATTCAAGTGAAGAAAAATTAGCAATGGTCTAAAGACTTTATGGATTCTATTCCTCCTTTGTTCTCGACAAATCTGGTGGTATTTCATACATTTGTACACTTGGAGCATGATTTAAATATCGTAATTGTTCTAAAACTTCTTGAGTTATACTTTCCAAATATTTCTTCAGATTTTTATTATCAATTCTTCCTTCTAATTGAGGATGTAATGAATAATCTGGCCCAAACCATTGATAACTTGGTAAATAATTGGGTAATTTAACATCTAATGTTACATCATTTAAAATTGAAGTTTCATAACACCATAATCGAGACACATTTCTTGGAGTATATCCACCACCACCTAACACCAACATCGGTATTCCAAATGATTTAACAAATTTCACACATTCACCATGAGCTCGGATATTTAAATTAAAACATCCTAATCGATCATATCCTAAAGAATCAGCTCCACATTGTTGGACTATACATGTAGGTTGGAATTTTGTAATTAAAGGTTCAATAATCAGTTTAAATAATCGAATATATGATTCATCATCTATACCATCACGTAATGGAACATTTATTGCATAATTTTTCCCCTTACCTAATCCAATTTCATCTACAGATCCTGTTCCAGGGAAAAATTCTCCATTATATTTATGAAACGAAACAGTCATTACTCTATCAGTTGTATAGAATGCTTCTTGTACTCCATCACCATGATGTAAATCTATATCAATATACATGACCCTTGGATGAACTCTTAACAAGTTAATTATACTTAGCACAATATCATTAACATAACAAAATCCACTAGGTTCAAATTTCTTAGCATGATGCAAACCACCCGACCAATTTATCGCAATATCAGACATACCTGAGATTAATTTACTAGTAGCATCAAGACTTGCGCCAGCGTATATTGCTGAATAATCATACATACCATCGAAAACAGGACAATCATCACCAATATTAAATTTCGCTAATGTTTCCTCTGTCAATTTTGCCGTCTTCTCAGGTGTGATAGTTCGTAAGAAATCTATATAATCTTCTGAATGGAATTGTAAAAGTTCATCACGACTGGCCCTTCGTGGTGTATACAAATCCATTTTCTCATATAATTTGTAGGATATCACTAGATGATCAGTTAGCATAAGTCGAAATGGTTTCATTGGGTGGAATGGTCCATAATGATATCCACTTACTTCAGGATTATAATGATATGATACATTTGTTGTTGATTTTTTGTTAATTTGATAGAGGGGTGTATGTTCTGTTGTTTTCTTATCAGTAGTGAATGTTTCAACTATGTTCATCTTTACCTTCTTACTCTGGAAAAGTTTAATTAGTATTTTTTATTCTTTTTTTTACTTGTTTGAACTCCTGTTTGGTAAACACTCCACGACATTTACAAAATGTCGCGTGTCGTATTAGTTTGTAGTTTTTTTTTTTGGGTTTGGTTTTGAAAATTCTAGCCAAAGAATATCGCCACCAAACCAACAAGCTACTACTTTCACTTACCATGTCCTCTTCAGCAGGTTTCGATAGACACATTACGATCTTCTCTCCAGAAGGTCGACTTTATCAAGTAGAATATGCATTTAAAGCTATCAATTCTTCCAATATCACATCTATGGGTATTACTGGTGAAGATTGTGCAGTATTAATTCTGCAAAAGAAAGTTTCTGATAAATTATTAGATCCTAATACTGTATCATATATGTTTAAAATCACTCCTTCAATTGGTCTTGTTGCTACTGGATCAATTGCTGATGCTAGAGCACAAGCATTAAGAGCAAGATCAGAAGCTAGTGAATTTAGATATAAATATGGTTATGAAATCCCTGTTGAAGGATTACTGAAACGATTAGCTAATTTATCACAATTATATACTCAAAGAGCATATATGAGACCACTTGGAGTCGCCTTGACATTATGTCAATTTGATGATGAAGAAAACAAAGGTCCTCAAATATTTAAATGTGATCCAGCGGGGTATTATACTGGAGTTAAAGCTGTGGCTACAGGTCCAAAACAACAAGAAGCGACAACATATTTAGAAAAGAAGTTTAAAAAAATTGATTATATTAAAGGTGATTGGAAAGAGACTGTTGAGTTTGCAATAATTGCTTTGAGTAATGTTGTTGGAACTGAATTTAGAAAAAATGATATTGAAATTGGAGTAGCTAGTAAAGAAGGATTTAGAATTTTAACTTCGGAAGAAATTGATGAAAGATTAGTGGCTATTGCTGAAAGAGATTAATCTGTATACAAATATAAATTATTCAGAACATGACTGTAAAACATGACTGTAGAACTCTACTATAGAGTGTAAATTATGTCTCATAACCATGCACTTTTGTGCTCAAACCCTAAACTACGTATGTTTATATTTTTGTTTATTGGCTATATGACAACTATGACACATGTTAAAACTTATTTGAAGTAGCATTTGGCTTGAAGGCAACTCTTCCTGTAAGTTTACCCTTTTCCAAATCAACAATTGCTTGAGGTAAAGTCTCAAAATCAACCACAGTAACTTTTGGTTTAATTAATCCTTTTGAAACCCATTCCATGCATTCAATTTGTTCAGAAGAAGTACCACCAAAATTAAAAATAATTTCAATTTCACGACGAGCTAACAAATAATTTGGAATAAACAACTTGGAATTCCCAAGCCCTACCATGACAATTTTCCCTCTTGGTTTAATATATTTATCTGAATTATTGAATGTTGCTTGCATACCAACAAAATCAAATACAATATCAAAGGAAAATGAATCATGTTTTGATTTAGTAATATCAAGATAAAATTCATCAGCACCATATTCACGAGCGATTTGTTCTGTAGCAGGTTTAGTATCGGTAGCGACAATATATCCGGGATAATTCTTGAGAATTTGAATACCATTAAGTCCTAATCCTCCACAACCCTGAACTAAGATCTTGGTTGTTGGTTGAAGCAAATGTTTTACTTTTTGAATAGCATGATAAGGAGTCAATACTGAATCAGTAGTAACGGCAGCAACTTCATAACTTACATTATCAGGAATAGGTAACAAAGTTCTTAAATTTTTGACTAGTAAATATTGTTGAAATCCACCATCTTCATTCAACCCGTATGCTTGTTGACTTTCCTCACAACTACCATCATGACCTTGGCGACATGCATGACATGCACCACAAGCAATACCAATTTGCATAGCGAATCGACCACCAATTTTATAAATTGGATGTTCAAGTAATCCAGGACCAACTTCAGCTATTGATCCTGCGATTTCATGACCCATGACGAACTTGTTAGCTACAGGTTTATTACTCTCCATGGGACGTCCTGCTTGTAACAAGTGTGGGTCAGAGAGACATAATCCAGCAGCTTCAATTTTAAGAAGAATTTCTTGGGATTGTGGAGTTGGGATGGGATGGTTCGTGAATTTTTGAAGATTTCTCGAACCTAATTCGAATCCATAAGCTGTTTGAGTTTTCATTGTTACTGATGGAGTTTTCAAGGGTATAGAATTAGTATTCATTTCGGTATTTATATTGTTGATTTTGTGGGGGTGGGGTTATTTGAGCGGAAATGGAAATACTTTTTTTTTGCACCAAGTGGGGAGGAGAGATATGGAATATAATCCCGAAACCGAACTCGAACCCGAACCCGAATAATAAACACTTAGAAAGGTTTGCAAAACAATAAGAATGTATACTTGGACTATGCGGTGACATTAGTAATCGTTTTATATTGGTGAATACTCCCTCTTTATAGTATTTTAGGGAATTACGGATATCGGTTGAGTCGGACAAACAACCAAAATATCTCTGAATTGCACAGTAGTACCTCCCGAGTTTCGTTTTACTTTACTTTGTAAACTGTCGCAAAGACTATTTCATGAATTACAGTAGTAGCTATATAGAAACTTCAAGTACAATTGTTATTGGTTATTAAACTATATAAGTTAAGTTGTCTGTACTTTTTTCAACCTTTTAAGTCACTGTATCTACCATAAATAAGGAATAAACAAATAAGGACATTTTTCAAGATATCTATCCCAATCTTTCCCATACTTTCTTTGGCATTTTCTTTGATCACGATAAGCACGATGTACTAAAACAATAAAGAAGAACACAGGGAAAAACCAAGGGAATGGTGAATTTGTTCCACACATTAATGCCCAAGTTAAAGTTTGAATATAATCTGCTGTATAATGCATTTTTCTAGCATATACATACCATCCATCTGTAAGCAACACCGATCCATTTTCACATTTAATATAGCTTGGATTGACAAGGTCCGAATAAGGTAAATATGGGAATGTCTTTCTTAAAGTTGTGTTTCCTGCCATTGCTCTTCTAAAGCTATTCTTTTGACGATTACCAGTATCAAAGAAATAATAAGCAACAGTAAGAAGAACAAACAAGAAAACATTGTAATAAACTGACCATTGATATTCGGTTGGTTCATGATAGGCCAAGAATAAAGTACAATGACAATAAGTGAATGGCACACCAGCAATATTCCAGAATAATAACATAAATCCAAATTTCTCATAAGCCATATCCCAAGTAGGCACAATTAATTCTTCGCCTTTAGCACAAGCATTTGCATAAAGCCAATGAGCATATAATAAGAAAACAGCTTGTGGAGTAACAAATCCATAAGTTTCATATTGTTTAAAGCATAATGCTAAGGAAGTAAAGAATAAGATAAACCAAGGGATACGAACTTCGAAAAACATCTTGAGATCAAGATATTGTCCAATTCTTGGATTTAATGGTGCACCCATAAACATATCATATACGTGATTACCTGTCATACGGTGATAATCTCCAGTGACGAAAAGACAAATCAAGTATAAGATAATGGAAAGGGTGATTCCATAGAAAATAGCTGTGGTCATAATAGCTCCAAAATTATCTAATATAAATGTAATTGATAAAATACCTGTGAAATGTAATACAAGCAGTAACACAATTGATGTATAAAAACTCCAAATTGCATTACAGAAATAAGGTAATTGGCGATTATTCAAATGAGTTAAAGGTTGACCCTTAGTCCAGACACCAGGTAAAGTAACATAAAATAACCCTTGAATAAGAATAAAACTTGTGAAAAATAACCAAACTTTAAACGAAGGTAATCCATGTTCAACAAACAATTTCCATAAATCATTAAGGATGAATTCCGACCAAGTTTGAAGTTCATTTGGCCATGCTGGTTCACCATTATAGAATTGAGCACTTAACCACATATACCACATTAATAATGGGAATCCCAACATCATTCCAATAGCACCTATTGGACCACCAAATTCATATTCAATTTGATCAGCTGGAAGGTATCCTCGAGGAGGAGTATGAGTAGAGGTATTTTCAACTAAAACAGCTTGTTCTTCTGACTCAACAGGCATATTTGTTAGTGTTGCTTGTTGTTTGTTGTTGGTTGTTGTTGAAGTGATTTGGAAAACTTCGTGTATTTTTTCTTTTATACAAGCAAAATCAGATGTCGCCTTTTGCCCATACGACATAAACGAGACATTTTGCCGTGGTACAGATGAGAGGTACCAATGGATAGGCAAGTAGGTTCATCTATATATATATATGCTGGCATTCTAAATATCATGATTGCTACAGTTGGACACTTTCTACACTTGTAAACTTTATTCAGTGGGTACTGGTAGCTTATGTTGTTACTAACACTTGTACTGTTACTGGTTGAAGTAAAACTTTCAATTGATTTTGTGTAATACATATGTAAAGGTTTCTATACAGGCACGTCATTGTTGAAGTAAAACACAAACAATGAAAGAATCTTGTACAAAGTCGAGTTGTAAATGCTGTCGTTTACCTGCTCGTACCCGAGGAACTTGTATAGCGTCGTTTACGCAACTTCATGTAATAATACATAGCTATACCTCCTAACAAAATGGAATAACTTCAGGATGATCAATAATCTCTAATTCACCCTTTCTTAACCTTTTTACTCTTTCTAAAGCTAATTTTGAACTACCATTACCTAATTTAATTAATCCAATAAAATAAAGTTCAATTTGTTCAAATTCAATGTCTTGTACTAAAATTCTACTTAATCTTCCAATTGAAGATTCAATCATTATAGCACATGCAGTAAATAATCTCTTTGGTAAATAAAAATGATCACTTTGACAAAGTATTTCCTCAGTTATTGGTTGTGTTTTCCTCTTTATAAAAAACATTGATTTTAACATTTTTTGTTTTAACTCTTCAATTAAAGGGTGATTTCTTGGTAGATGTAACATTCCTGGTGTAGTTAATGTACGTAATACCATTTCATCGATGATTAATTGTTCGTTCATATCAAACCATGAATAATAGATACTTCCATCTTTAGCAAAACAAGAACTAGGTAAGTTAAGTTTATCTACTCCTGTATATTCTGGATGTGCTGCTGATTCAATTGGGATTGAATAATCCTGTTTATTTGCTTTGGGAACAAAATAATTACTTCGAGCTTTATCGATTAATGACATTATTTTAATCAACATAGAACCCGAGACTTGATTCTTAGGATTCTCACGAAGTAAATCAAGACATTTTGTAATTTCATCGATAATTTGTACAATTTCAATTGAAAATCCAAGAAATAAATTGAATTGACTTGGGATAGGTAAATTCTTATCAGTTAATATCCCAATATTAACCAAGGTATCATGATATTCAGGATTTGAACCTTGATCAAAATATCCTGTTTCTAACCATAATCTACTTGTATCTGAAACATCTAATTCTTGATCAACTTCAATTATATTTGTTCCAGTACCAATATTTTTCTTTTCATAAACAATTGTTCCCCCTAAGGGGTCATTCAACTCGGCTGCTTGTTCAATTGCAAAGAACCAAGTTTTAGCAAGAGCTAATCCATCACTCATATATCCTTGACTACGTGTGATTTTCGTATATTGCATAAGTAAATCTTTAACATGACGTAAATGAGATTTCCAATTACTAGTGGTATTCTCTTTACGTAAATATGTTGTTGCTGTAAATATCAGAGCTAATAATAACACTGTAAGTAATAATTTTTCAAAATCAACCATGATTGTACTGTCATTAGGGTTATCTGGAAATGCTTCACTTAGATAACGCAAACTTTGACTTATATATAATTCTCGATACTTATTATGGTCTTCATTTCTTGTTTTAATATATTGAAAAGTTGCCGAAGTTGCAAGCATAGAATAAAGTAAATATGAACATCCTTTCAGATATTGTAACAAGATCCGAATTACTGGATTTGAACCAGGAGTTATTGAATATGGGAAAAGATGATAATTTAAATTAGTTTGAGTTAAAGTGTTTAAATAGCATTCATCAATATGTTCAAGTTTGTGTAGAGTAGTTGTAAGTAAGTCCTTATTATTTGGTAAATATGTTTCCTGAGGAATTTCTAAATCAGTTACATTTGAACTTGGTGAAATTGTTGATAGTAATTGATCAAAATCACTTAATTGAAATAAATCATGTGAATCATGAATCAAGTTTGTAGCATCATGAAATAGAACTTCAAGGTCATTTGGATCAATATGGGAGAAAAATCCATCGAATGAATCAATAAAGGGGTCAGAAGTACCATTAGTGTGTCGCGACTGGTCTACCGAAGTAGCCAGCTTGGTAAATTCTCCAGTTGAGTTATAAAATCTAATTGAAAGAGGGTTGGTATTAGACGTAGGAATACTTCCATTAGTCTTGTATAAACAAGGTTTTTTCATACGTACACAATAAATACATGATGGTTTTGTTTCATCACATTTAATTTTACGTCGTTTACATTCTAAACATCCACCTCGACTATATTTCCTTTTCTTTATGGGTTTCTTTGGTTGCATGTTTACAAGTTTAATGCAAAAAAAAAAACGGTACTTGATATTTGTGGGGGTGTAAAAAGAACGGAAAGAACCTCACCTATTTAGGAAATTGAAATTCCATTTTTCAACAACTACCAGATGAGACTAATTAATCCGGGTAATACTTATAAGAATACATAATGTATATTTCTACTCTATTCTCTATTCTATTGATTTACAGTAATACTCTTAACTATAGTAAATTCTTCAATTCCCCAGTGAGAATTAAATCTACCTAGACCACTAGATTTAACTCCTCCATGAGGTACTGTTGGTTCATCATGAATTGTAGAATTATTAATATGTACACCACCAGATTCAATTTGTTTACTAATTTCAATTGCGTTTAAAAGATTTCTTGACCAAATTGAAGACTTTAATCCATATGAATTTGAATTAAGTTTAGTTATTACTTGATGTATATTTGAATATGGTGCAATCAGAAAAATAGGTCCAAACAGCTCTTGTGTGTATAATTTCATTTCTGGTGTTATATTTTCTAAAATCATAGGTTTGATAATGTTTGTATTTTCAATTTCTTGTTTATTGAAATTTCCGAAAATAACTGAAGCTCCCTTAGCTATTGCATCTTCGAGTAAATACACAACTTTTGCAGTTCCATGTAAATCACGTTGGGGAATTAAATAATCAGGATCTTGTACAATTTCACTAGCAACTTTGATTAGTTTTGTTTTAAATTCTTCATATATTGATTCATGAATATATACTACATCAGTACTCATACAAATTTGTCCCTTATGAGCCCATCCACTCCAAGTGATCTTGCCTACAGCTTGATCAATATCCCCATCTTGACAAACAATGGTAGTGTTTTTCCCACCTAGTTCTAACAAACAAGGAATTAAATGTGCACCAGCAATACTAGCAATTTTTTTACCTATTGCTGTTGAACCTGTAAAATTTAATTTCCTGATTGTTCCTGAATTTAATAGATTATCAAGAAACAAGGGATTCTCTTCTGGTTTTAGATTAACTAATTGAAGTACATTGGGAGGAATTCCAGCATCTAAAAAACATTTCACTAATAAATATGCACATTTTGGTGATTTTTCAGAAGGTTTAACAATCACAGAACATCCAGCAGCTAAAGGTGCTATAATACTTCTTCCAGCAAGAAGAATAGGTGCATTCCAAGGAGATATAGAAAGTACAGGACCTATAGGAGTACGTACCATCATGGCCAAGTCAGTTTCCTTGGAAGGAATGATTGAAGTTGTCGTGATGTTTTGCATAGCTTTAATATATTCTTGAATTTGTGAAATAAATCCATCAATATTAAATCCACAAAACCAATCAGGTACCCCTAATTCTTGTTGAGATTGAATGAACTGAGAACGACGTTCTTGAAGCAAATCAATGACTCGAGTGAATATAACTGCACGTTCAGATTCACTTGTAGTAGACCATGTTTTGAATCCTGTTTGAGCGCTGAAGGATATGTCAGAAATGAGTTGAGAAGTCACTGGTGAATAAGAATAATTGTATAAAATTTTATGATTGGGTGAGTATACTGGATATGTAGGTCCTGAGGTTGTTTCCTTACCAGATATAATACTAGGTATTGTCGAGATAAACCTAATTGGAGTTGTTCTGATCTTAGTTAATACTCTTGAAATTATCATGTTGTATAGTGAGAAATAGTTGTAAAAAGTAAAAAGAGAGACAAATGGGGAATATATAGACGACAATCTCGTCCGAGGAAAATTCAAAAGGTTGGAGACAATTGTAACAACTAGATGTGGGATATTGTTTAAACAATGGTTGTTGTCGGTACGACTATTTGACATTATAGTTTTTTTTTCCGACCTTAACGGAAATAGGTTCCGATCGGATATTGACAAGATAATTCCGAAAGGTTGATCTGAGATTGAACCTGAAGTGGTTTTGAATAGATCTTGTAAATAGGAAGTAAAATTTGAAGCTATGAAGTGTTATAGAGTATATCTAGCATTATTCAAGTATATGTTCTTCTAAAAGTAGTTTTGTATCAAGAGGAGTGTGTTTCTGCTTACACCTTCTAGTGTTTAGTAGTAATATAGGAAGATAGAGTGACATAGAGATATGTATACACATACATACATATATACACACATACATATATACATATATACACACATAAATACACACACATGCGTACATATATACATTCATACATACAGGAAAAGGTCTTTTATTCAATTGCTTGAAGTTTATTAATAATTCTTCTTCCATGTGGAGTATTCTTAACATTGGGCAAATAAGGAGTTAAAGCTTGTGATAACCTTACTAAATCTGTTGGGTTAGCAACATCTAAACTTGTTTGCAATACATAATTCCCAAATCCATCATTCAATAACTCTTGAAACCTTGACTCATTCACAAGTAAAACCTCAATTAATTCATTTGTTAATTTGTTTATTCTTAACGATTTTTCAATTACATTTGATCCAAATTTATGTAATGATAACTCGATTGTATTTGATTTAATATGATTCAAAATAATCTCAATTGATTTATCATCACCATGACTTAATACATATTGTACAACGTAATTCCCAAAGGGATCAATTGCAAGTTTTGTTGCATTCTCGGCAATTTTTAAAGACAATTGTTGACATTGTAATTCATTACCATGATCTAAACATCTTTGTAATACACAACATCCATGACGATGAGTAGCAATAACAAGACAATTTGCACAAACAGCATCAAATATGAATTGATTATCACCAGTCTGAAAATTTTGTAAACATTTCTGAACAACATGATTCCCATTTAAATCTCGAGACAATGTTACAATATGAGGTTGTAATGCCTCAATTATTAATTTTGATTCTTCTTCAGTAACAACACATTCAATAAGTTTCTGTAATGCTCGAGTTCCATGGGGATCCATAGCAATTTTCATGAATTCATCACGAGAATTCTTGACAAGTATAATTCGTTGTTTAATTGAAATATGTTCAAATAATTTCTGAATTAGGTAATTACCAAAGGGATCAATCATTAGTTCAACAATTTTAAAGTAAATCTCTTGAAAAATAATCAGGGGTGAATTTGAATCTATATCTAATTGACGTTGTAAAAATCGACAACCATGTTGATCTTTACAAAGATTTAAAATATCACCTATAAAATCATTCAACTTAGCATTAATATATTTAGAAGCATCTTCACCTCGACGATTGTTTTTAGATTTACGGTGCATATTCATGTCGAAATTACCACGATAACGAGGTGTATACCTGTTGTTAACTTGATGCATCATTTCATAATTATTGTTTCTCATATTAAGTTGAGGTGGAGGTGGAGGTGGAGGTGGTGTCATTATTTGGGGAGTCCACATATTTGATTTAGGTAACATATCTGGGTTCATTGGTGAATTATCAAATTGATGAAAATCAGGTGATGGAGCAACTGGATAAGTTCCAGGATAGGGACCAAGAATTGGTGGTGGTGGAGGAGGAGGAGGGAAGTGACTTGGTACTGAAGGTTGGTTTAAATTTTGAGGAATAAATGTAGATATGATATTCTTGTCAGGGGCGGTAGTATTAGTAGTACCAGCAAACAACTTTAATCCATTTTGTTGTTTAGTTTGAGCATCTTCTTTAGTTTCTGGTAATTCAAAAGGTTTAACAAACATAGGTAAATCATTTTCATTACTATATGCCATTAAAGTAGGAGCAGAATTTGGAACATAATTAGGATTCCAGGTTGAAGGAGTAGTACTATTTGAACCCAGTTTCTTTATAGTTAATGAAGGAGTCAATGAACCTTGATAAAATGGACGATTATAATTATTTAAAAGTTGTTGTTGTTGTTGAGGAGTTTGTTTAATTGTAGGGTCATCATCTTCATCCAAATCAAGATTGCCTATTGCCCCAACAATGTCAAGTTCAGCACTAGCAGTAACTATAGGAGTCAGAACTTCTAATGAAGCTGAAGAAGATGAAGAAGTGTTGGAAGCAACACCAGGAGCAACACCAGAGGCAGTACCAGCACCACTACCAGTCACTCTTGAATCAGATTTGGAAGCAGTCACACCAGCAGTCACACCAGCAGTCACACCAGCAGTACCACCATCTTCATCACTTGAAATTGATGTGTTTGTAATATCACTGAAAAATTTATCTCGATGGAAAAAACTAGAACCAATTGATGCTGATCTTAAACCTGTTTGTGAAGTTGAAAATTTTTCTTCAATTGAATTTGATAAGGAAACAGACCTAGAACCAGACATTGTTTGTTGTAAATTGTTAGTGAACACCACTTTTTTTGGTCTAATATACAACAAAAAAGTAAGGGTATAAAGTGGTGATACAAAAGGTTGAAGATATTTTGATGTGTTGGTGGTAGTTCTTGTCTTCTGAACTAGGTGTAACAGCTAAATCTTGTTATTCTTCTTGTGTATGTGGTGTACAAATATAAATTTAATATGGAAGGTTTGAAAAATCAAAAAAAAAAAAGAATCAAAAGAAAAAAAATCTATCGAAGCCAAGAGAGAAGATGATATATAGAAGTCAACAGTATTACTTCATATTTTAAAACGTTAGAAAGTTTAAGGAGTAATCTGGATTATGGTAACACTTCCCTCATTTAACTCTTAGTAAATATTCATGTGTAGTAAGCTATTGACGTCTAGTCATGTTTAATTTAGTGATATCTAATTTCTTGGTGTAAGACTGTGTACTCTAAAGCAAGGTCTGAAGTATAAAAAGAAATAGTAGTAATAATTTTGCTCTACAAACTAAATTTAATATTATCATCTATTATAACAAAAAGATATAAAAATAGAGAAGAAAAACTATAATACGAAATTAAATGTTATGAAACGTAAGGGGGCAGTAAGGGGAGTAAGGGGTGAGTAGTGTGGGAGCAAGGAGTAATAAAACCAATGTTAAAAAACATCATCACCAAATTAGATCAACTTTTTCATCAAAACATCATTCAAATTTTGAAAGATTTGGGGAATAATCTTCAATATTCAAATAACCATCACCAAGCAAATACAAAACACAAATATACGTATAAAAAAAAATTAAACCTTCAAACCAATTAAAAGAAACCATCTAGTAAATACATTTGGGGAGAATGAATCAACCAAGGTGGAAGGTATAAAAACTCAAAAGGTAAAAAGCTCTTTTCTTTTTTAAAAAAATTCATATATGTATTAGCCACTATCAAACCAATAAATAAAAAGTTAATCATCAACAACGAATGAAATGAATGCAAAAATGTGAAAAAATATTATTAATATGCTGTGAGATTGACTCAACCCTAAATCTAAGTAGATTTTTCGTGTTGAGTAGAAACTCTTTGCATAGAAACAAGGAAATCTTCAAGAGATCTTCTGTCAGTTTCTTGTTTTCTTGGCTTACCATTACAAACTCTGTCGAAACCTTCACTAGTAGACATTAAGTAGTATGCACCACCCATAACACAGAAAACACCGAAAGACCAAATCCAAGTTCTAACAACAGTAACAATATCAGTCCAATTTTGAGACCACCATCCGAATAAAGTGAAACAAGTAGCAATGATATCAACAATTAAAACTGCACCAGATAATTGCCATGATGGAATTGAAGACCAGAATGGACCTTGAGCTCTAGTAATGAAAATTAACCAATTTTCAGTTAAAGAAATTTGTAAGAATAAAATACCATCAATACCACCAAAGTTTTGAATAATACCACCCTTAGGTAATAACATAGTAGTTAAGGTGATCCAAGTACCAATAGCTAAAATTATACCTAAAATAATAGACATACCCCATAATCTTGGAGTATTCCATTTAACTGGTTCTGGATCATATGGAGCATTATCATAAGCAATAGCTAAAGTGGCGACATCAGCGAAAATAGCAATAAAGACAACTAAATCAATGTTTAAAGATCTGTTTAAAATAGCAATCCATAAACCTAAAAAGATTTCTAAATGTAATGATAAAGCAATACGGTAAACAACATAAGAATACATTCTGTGGAAAATTTGTCTAGAAGTCTTTAAAGCATCAATAATGGCAGATAAACCTGGGGCAAGGAAAACAATATCAGCAGCAGAACGAGCAGCATCAGTAGCACCTTCAACGGCAATACCAGTATCAGCCTTCTTTAATGATGGAGCATCATTAACACCATCACCAGTCATAGCAACTAAATAACCTCTGGATTGTAAAATTTCAACAGCATTATATTTATGTTGTGGGAAAACTTCAGCAAAACCATCAGCATTTTCAACGAAATCAGCGATTTCAGAACCGGCCATATCACCTCCACCAGATAAACCTAATCTATCAGCATCATAAATATTAGTACCTAAACCTAATTGACGACAAGTTTCCTTAGCAATACCAACAGCATCACCAGTTAACATCTTAACTCTTAAACCTAATCTTCTAGCTTCATTAACAGTAGCAGCAGTATCATCTCTTGGAGGATCCATACATGGCATAATACCCAAAATTTCCCAATGACCTTCACCTCTCTTTCTAGCAACACCTAAAGATCTGAAACCTCTAGAAGCAAATTCAGCAACGGTATTTTGATAATTTTCATGGACATCTTCAGGAATTGGGTGATCATCTTCAACAGTCTTTAAGACGAACAATGGAGCACCCTTAACACAAACAATACGTTCACCTTCTGGTGATTCAACAATAGCAGTAACTTTTTTGGAAACAGGATCAAAAGGTTGGAATTCTAAAACTTTGTATTTAGTTAAAGCGTTCTTAGCTCTTGGGTAATTAATTAAAGATTTCAAGAAAGCCTTATCAATAGCATCTAAACCCTTCTTTTTTCTAGAAGCAGCTAAACAAGCAGTCAACATTAAATCGTCAGCTTCAACACCTTCAACAGTATATGGTTCATGTAAAGATAATTTGTTCTTGGTTAAAGTACCAGTCTTATCAGAACATAAGATTTCAACACCAGCTAAGGATTCAATAGCAGATAATTTTTGAACAATGGCTTGTTTCTTAGCCAAGTAAGCAGCACCAACAGCCATAGTAGTGGTAACAACAGCTGGTAAACCAACTGGAACACCAATAATGGTAATAGCTAAAGTGTATCTTAAAATTGGTACAATTCTAACAGTTCTATAGAAACAAGCAACCCAGACAACTAATAAAGTAACAATAACGAAAACCAATAAAGTAGTACCAATACCATTTAAAACTTCAGTGAAATGACCAGTACCTGCGGAAGCCTTGTTAACTAAAGAAGCAGCTCTACCAACAAAAGTATTATCACCAGTAGCAGTAACAACCATAAAGGCTTCACCAGTCTTAACAGTAGAAGAAGAGTAACAAGAATCACCATGTTTCTTGTCAACAGCTAAAGATTCACCAGTAATAGCAGATTGATCAACTTGTAATAAACAATCTTCAGAAACAATTCTACCATCAGTTGGAATAACAGTACCATCTTCTAATTGTAAAATATCACCTGGAACAACTTCATTAGCTGGGATTTCAATTAATTGACCATTTCTAACAACTAAAGCAACATTAGCTAAAGTTTTCTTTAATTCATCAACAATAGAACCAGCTTGATATTCTTGGATAAAACCAACAAAAGCGTTCAACAATAATAAAGCACAGATAACCCCGAAATCGACCCAATCTTCTAAACCAGCAGCTAAAACAGCAGCAGCTTCCATAACGAATTGAATTGGACCAACAAAGAACATAATAAATTTCAAAACTAAATTTTCTTGTTCTTCAGCCATTTGATTTAAACCATATCTTTTTCTTCTTTTTAAGACTTCTTCGTCAGATAAACCAGTAGCAGGATCAGTTTGTAATAATTCTTCAGGAACTGCTTTAAAAGTACCTTCATCTTCAACTTCTTCATCATCCAAGGCAGCTGGATTAGATTGTAAGTCTAAAATTAATTGATCGATGTCTTCTTCTTCATCGTCAGAAAGGTTCTTAACAACCTTTTCTTTGGTTGGTTCAGTAGCACTCATAATTAAATAAGGTTATATGAATAGAGAGTGAAAACTAGAGAAGGAAAAGAAAAAGAAAAAGAGTATAAGATTTCAATTTCAAGATTCAGGATTTCAACTACAATTTATAAAAAAATTAGGAATTCCAGCGATGGGAAATTCTCTTGGGAAACCATTGACTTTTTTTTTAATTTTTGTCTGAGTACGAAAATACGGCTGGAAGAAATAAAAAAATAAAAATATGTGTAAATAAAAAGTGAGTGAAATTTTTTTTAAATGCGGGAATAATTTGGGGGGATAATTAAATTTTTTTTTTTGATTTGATTTGATTAAATAATATTTCATGCATGGACCACACAAACAAAAATGTCTGAGGGATTTATCTTTTTTTTTTTTGTCGGGATGAAAAAAAAAAGGAATTTCTTTTTTTTGTTTTGTTTTGGTATATTTTAATGCCAAATTGGGTTAGGAAGCCCACACAAATTGACGTTATCACGTGACTTATGAACTTAATTAGGCAATAACATATACATATTTGACAGGAACAATGAATGACCATTTATGTCTGTCTGAATCTATCGGTTCAATTTCAACAGTTATATTGTTTGATATTTGTTTATCCCAAAAGTGAAAAATTTGGATGTTTGACCGAAGTGGCCGATATAGGTCTGTGTATCTGTGTGTCTGTGTGTCTATGTGGAAGTTATTAGGGTTAGGTACTACGGTGGGGTGGTAAGATAAGGGAAATTACTAGGATTATAGAATTGTTCTCGGTGATCTCGGAGATTTCCTTTAACTTCATGGAATGATGTTTACGTCGGTCAAAAAGATATTTTCTTAAATAAAATAGAAGTAATGAAGTTGACATAATTACATTGTCCCAATTGTTGGTACGACATTTGTATATGGTGTGTAGTATGTGTAGGCTTTAGATTTATACTGTTTCGGATCATAAATGACAAGACATTTCTACATTAGTCACTCATCCTGTTCCATTGGCTGATTTATTTTTATTTCATGTATTTGGTCATGTTTATTTTTTTAGACACTTGTCGAGCATTGATTACTGTGCAATGAGGTGGAGAAAATATGAAATTTAAAGCAAACTTCAGGCGACAAAATGGGTTTTTATTTCGTTAGGAATCCAAAAGGATTGAGATGAGGTCGTGTATTTGGGCAACGGTGTACATATAAGGAAATTCCAAGTCATTCATTTCTTGTAAACCATAAATTCCGTAGGTAATAGAGAGAACGTGGGCTTCTTTAATAAAACTATGCTTGGTGACAAGAAGTTAATTTTGTAGTAAATTGTAAGTGAATAAAACAGGTGGAACATATAGAACATTTAAATTGTAACAACAATAAGTTTCTGCATGATTAAAAAAAGATTCTATTATTTAGTTGCAAAATCAAACCTTAAACCAAGTTTTAATCTTGAATTAAACTGGTGCAACTAGTTTTATTCAAGATTTATTTGATTATTTACAGACAAGAAAAAAAAAGACATAATCGAGCTTGCAGTGACACTTTCAAAATTACGAATGTAACCACAAATTGTAGTTACCAATAAATCGCAATAAAACTTCTGTGTCAAAACTTCTTTTCTAGATACATAATACAAAAAAAAGCCTTTGGTTTACACAGAAGGATCTGGTTGGCTAGAGCACTAGATTGGTGCCAGCCGGATATAACTGGTTTGTGATTTTTTAAACAAAGATCTCCGAAAGATATGAAGGTTCGGCACCGAGTTGAAATTGTAACCGTACGGATTTATGAGTGAATTTTTTTCGATTTCTTTCTTTTTTCATTTGTCGGATTTATTCGGCCCGTGTCAGATTTTATTTTAGCGCTTTATCTAGCCTGAATAGTGAGTATCAAATGTTACCTATTGTATTGTACCGATATTAGATTAATATTGGTTGTATTGTCATTCCAACCAATAGTTTCAATGTGTACCTTATAAATTGGGGGGTAAACTCGGCTATTATGACGTAGATCTTTCTCAATTATTGTCAGAATACTTATTTCCATTTTGGGCGAAGGGTACGGTCATCATTATTGTATTACTTTAGGCGTGATCAGGCCAATTTTTGCAGCCTTGGGTCATTCAGACACGGCTTATAGCTCTAGTATTTCTTTTGTCTATAAGCCATTATATCCATGTTATGAGAGAACTTTAGGAGAGAACTTTATCAGAGAACTGATCAAAGTTTTGCTTAAAAGATTGCAAAAAAAAAGATGAAAAACCTGTTTTATGTTGGGTACGAGAAGCTAACTTGCGTTTAAACGAGATACAAATCGTATTTGTTGTTCTGACAACTCAGATAAGCTTTCAGATTATGTCGTCGTATAACGAACCTGAAAATCTGATGATCTTCACCCGCTTACACTTTTCTTTTTCAGCGTAAGGTGATGAAAAAATGCATGAATTTTTGAGATTTGACATTTTTTTTTTGTCAGACACTTTTTCTAGAATTTTTTTTTAAAAATTTTATTTTGTTCGTTGTTCCTGTATGTTTATGTAAAATAATATTGCTATCTATTTATCCGAATGCATTTTTCTTTTTGGTTTCGATAGGTATTGTTGGTCCAAGATAAAAACTCCGGAACGTTTTTTTAAGAAAATAGCGCATGAGTTTTCTAAAATTTCAAAATTTGAAAAATTATTACTTACCCACAGTTAAGACATTTGTTGAATATGAGGTTAACGTTTCTAGATTGAATAATTTGGAAAGTTTAGAACTGGTTTATAGAGAATGAACTCATAGAAATCTACTTACACTCCCAACTATAATTCAACGAGTTAAAAAGGTTTAAAGTTCTACAATATTTGCATTGTGTTATGTACTATCAGCTATAAAAACTTAAATTGTAATTGGCTAACGAGTCAACACAATGAAAAAATAAAACGGTTTTCTTGCATATTATTTTTTCATGTAAGGCATTTTTTTTGCATGCCACCAGCAAGAAATTGAGGGGTCCATTTTGTAAAACTGTTTTTGTTTTTCTTATTTTTATTTTTGTCTGAATTATATTGTTTGAAAAATGTGTTATTCCACAGTTTTTATTTCTTGCTCTAGGTATATGTGTGTGTCTGTCCCTCCACCCCACTCCATTCAGGTTTAAATCTCTTGGCGGGTTAGAACTTCCTGTAAACGATCTTAACCTGTTGTGTATTGTTTGAAAATGCTTTTTTACAAATGTGTGTAAGTGTGGTAAAACAACCGAGAAAATTGAACAGTAGACAGTTACCCCACTACCACTCCTACATAAGTAACAATACCATTTCTCCACTAATCTATCAACAGACGTTTGAATACTGGTTTTTTTTGTTTTTTTGTTTTTTTTTGCATTCATTTTTATTTCTTTTTTATTTTAGTATTGTTTTACGAACAAATGCTGGGAAATAAAAAAAAAAAAGAAATTTTACTACGCGAGAGTACATTTGTTTTATAAAATCCCGAACGATCTCCTAATTAAGATACATCCGCTTATCTTTACCCAATATAATAGAATTTGAATAACCTAGGAAAAGATAATGTTTAAAAATTTTTGAAAAATCTGAAAAATCTTTAGTGTGGTGTATAAGGTTTGGTGGAATTTTCTTGTTGATCATCCACTTTGCTTCGTTCTCATTTGAAACTTCTGATATTAGCAAACTTCACGAGACAAGAAGTTGCTTAATGAAGTAATTTCCACCCGGCGTTTTACTTGAACCATCACGCTGGTTTAACATAGAGATGTGCAATTTCTTAACTTCTCCACTTCTTGAATACGAACCTTGTTGCGAAATGCCGCGAGCTTTAAAAATAAGTGGGATATATCTATATGTAACTCGGGTATTTTTTATGTCCTTGATAATCGTTCCATTTTTCTTTTTTTACTTATCTAGCGTTCCTGTTCTTCATTTGGGTTTAATACAATTTTCTTGAAGTTTCAGGTAATTTTTTGCAGAAATATGCTGCAAAAATTATCAAGCGGATATATTTACTAAAATGGCTTGCGATAGAGATTCTCATTTCGTTAATGTACAGCTACTTATACCCCACTTCAACAAGCGCTTTTTCTTGACATTTGTGGCATTGTCTAGTACCAGTAAGACCAACTTTTTGTATTCTCATTTTGAATGTCGAAATTTACATACTTAACTAACTAAAAAGAGCTAATGTGTTGTAGTTAAATATTCTCGATTAGTTCACTTTTAAGCCCCACCTCAAGTACACAACAACTTCTTCCAAGGTTGCCACAAATAACTATAACTATAACTATAACTATAACTATAACTATAACTATAACTATAACTATAACTATAACTATAACTATAACTATAACTATAACTATAACTATAACTATAACTATAACTATAACTATAACTATAACTATAACTATAACTATAACTATAACTATAACTATAACTATAACTATAACTATAACTATAACTATAACTATAGCTACAACTACAACTACACTGGTCCAGTTTACACGAATATATATAAAACCAAACAAACAGTATACACTTATCCATTCTTATGAGCCTTTTTAATTTCTTTTCTAGCTCTCCATTTCCATTTCAAAGGTCTAAAACCTTTAAATACCAAGAATAAAAATGCTCCACAGAATCTAAACATAGCTAATCCAGCAACAATCCATAAAATAATTGTCAAGAAAGTTCTTGAATTACCTTGAATTGACCCATCAGCTGTCATTTCTGAACCTCCTGTAAATGTATCCACCCCAGCAGTTTCCAATACAATCATAATTAAGATCCCATTAGTTAACATCCATACTAATACTGTCATGGTTCTTATAAATGCATAATATGCATCATCTTTCAATTTCTTTTTGTTTACAGGTAATGGTTCTGGTTCCATTGTTCTTAAAGTTTCAAGAGTATCCAAATATGACTCATTTAACTCAGCGACAACACCAGGAGCAATCATAACTAATTCTTCACTTCCTTGACCTACGGATTTTGCTGAACCTAAATCTTTAGCTTGTAAATTCCCCTTAGTACCCCACGAAACATCATGAATATTACAAAAAGCATAAATGTTAAGCACATTGATATAAGTAGGTGAAAGTAAGACATATTGAGCAAATGAAGTAAACATAAAACTAGGTTCTCCAAACATAAATGCTCCAGCAAAATATAAGATATATGTTGAAACCACAGAAACAACCAAATCTCGGAATTTACCATTTGTGAAAACCATAGATATTGTGAAATCATCTTTATGTTGATTAACAATCATAGTTGCTGTATGGACAGCAAGGAAAATCGCAGCAAACATCATATATGCCATTAATACTGCGAAAAATATCGCTATAACTAAATAGAATTTTCTAGTACCACGAGGGGTATTACCAAATGCTAATACAAATGTAACAATGACACAACCAACATAAAACCAAAGGAAAATCACGGCAAGATATTTACCCACATTGAACCCCATTTCATTTGAACCCAAATTTGCTGTCAAAATTCTAAACACTAAGAAAAATGAAGCTAATGAAAACCATGACACTAAAATTGTAATCAATTGATAATAAAATTCCAATTGTAAAAACAATTTTCTTAATAATGAATGGTCAGATTTCCAAATCTTAGTCCAATGAAACACAGCATATGCTGCCGCAAATAATGACCCATTAAGCCATCTTCTTCTTTGTAAAACAAATTCATCGATTCTTTCAGGAACATCAGTTTCAGCTTTAGCTTCATTAACATATCTTAATACATAATTATGATCTCTTTTAGCCACCAATTCAAAACACAAAATTCTATCTTCAGCTAAATACATATTTGATGTGAAAATCCCAGCTTCTTGGAAATTACGTTCTTTAATATCTCGTTCATCGTCTTCTTCATCTTCATCAATTTGAGTTCTTTGATGTAAATATTCTCCTTTGAAATATTTTTCTAAAGGTCCTGATCCATTGACATTTAATAATGCTTCATATCTATATGCTGAAAATGCACCAGGTAACACCGAGATAAACCCAAATACTGATTCCATAGGCTTATCTAAAACATTGGAAATCTTATATTCAAAATTTTGTGCTGCCACTAAGGGATTAGCTAATAATTTTTTATTTGGACCTAATGAAGCTCTCATTTCTCCACATGCTCCTGCAACATTAGGATCTCTAAATGCTCGCCATAAATAATAAAATGCATCTTTAGAAGGTTTTGTACCACAATCTAATAACATAATTACTTTTGGATTTAAAATTGGAGCAAATGCTTGGAAACACCATCTATGAGAATTAATCTTTCTGCTATTTTTCTCTTTTAAACAAAAAATGAATTGTACAGGATTGGAATTTGGACCTAAATGAACATGATCATTTACAACATCAATCCCCACAGTTGAAGTATATTCATAAATATGAGCTTTAACTGATTTATCATTAATATTTGATTTCGCATAACCATCTTGGAAAAGTCCTAATGCTCGTAAAAGAGTTTCTGTTCGTTTATTTAACTCTAATCTACCATCATTTACAATCACAACAACGACTTTTTTCCAAGAATCATCACCCCATGTAGGATCGGATCTTCTTGATAAGTTCTTAATATTTTGAAAAACACCATATAATGTTCTAGCAAGTAAAATTTCATCTTCATTATACATAGTAATACATACCATAATTTCAGTTTGTCTTGGAGGATTATATAATGCTTGTCTAAGATTATAATTGAATGCGATATAGTTTGAAGGACCACATGTTGCAGCAGTATATCTCATAAATGACATTTCTCGACCTCCATCATCAATTTTCTTACCATATGTATCAAGTAAAGCTTGAGGGATAGGAGCATCAATAACATAATTCCCATTAACTAATCTTGCCTTTTTAATTGTTTTGGTATATGTTAATTTTGGTTTAAAATCATCTTCATCCTCATCTGATTCTGGATAAAGCAGATGTGAAGCATTTGAAATTTTTGATTTTAAAGTATTTTTCCTTCGAAGTGTACCACCACGTTTAATCGTATTACCTCGTCTTACGATTTCTTCACCGGTATCAGAAAATAACGATTCGTCATCGCCAAAAGGATCTAAATCATCATCATCGTCAGCATCTTGCAAGGGGTTAATCATATAATCACCTCCAGTAAATGTCATAGATCTACGTAGTGTCAGTAACGGTACTGTTTGATCTTCTAAATCAAAGTCGTGTTCTTCATACGCAACTTTTCCAGGACTATATGCGATAGGAGGATATTCTGGTTCAACATCCCGGAAAGCAACAGTTTTCCCTCGTTTAGCCTGGGATTGTTGTTGTTGTTGTGGAGATGTTGGATTAGAAGCATCATTGAAATATTCATAATTATAAGCATAATCGTCAAATTCATTGGTATAACTTGGTGTTGATTGATGATGGGACCGTCTGTATGTACTAGTTGGTGTAAATGGATTCAGTTGAGAATGTGAAGGAGTATTGTAAAAATTGATATTGTTGTAAGAAGATTTTCGAGAACTTAATCGATGATTATTGGGAAGGGTATTTGCTGTAGTGGCTGAAGGATACATTGGAGGAGCATCAGGAGGTCCAGGAATAGGTTCAATAGGATTAAAGTCGTTAAACAATTCATCTTCGTCATCGGACATAATGTCCACTTGAGAATGTGAAGACTTTGACATACTTAAACTTTTTTAGCTTGTGAAAGAAACAAGTGTTGTTGAATTGTATAAATATAAAAAAATTTGAAAACCCTCCTTTAAAAAAAAATCCCACTTAGTTACGGACAGACAGTCTGAGAAAAAATACACAAAACCAAAACCAAAAAAATAAAAATAAATGAAACATCCCTCCCGAAAAAAATAACTGTCTGTCCCCCTAACCCCATGAGATTTTGTCTCAAAACCGAAGCAGATGAGATATACAGGACACCGACACAGATATTCAGTCACAGATGTCTTTGCTATCTAATCTACCAAAATTCTCAAGTAATTTCCCCAAAAAAAACTTCTCATTCTTGTGGAATATCAACCCTGTTTTACTGAATAATTTGAATGTGGTCGGCTTTGATCTCAAACACCAGAACTGTTTACTTTATTACCTAATTCGGAAAGGTGATTTGCAACTGTTAACAAGAAAGAAAAAAATGTCTAAATTTAGCTACTTTTTTTCTTCTCTCTCCCAAATTATTATCTTTGTGATAGATCACGTGTGTGGCGTACATAGAATATTAAACAATGTGGTAATCCAATAACCCCTTACTTTAACAATATAAACAAATAGTGTCCTAAAAAATTCTACATTAGTAAGTGCAAGATTATTCATTAAATTTCTAACCATATTTTTGAAAGGGGTGGTGGAGTGAGGTATATACTTAGGTGCGGCTCTAACTTATCCCAGGGTACATAACCATCACAAAACTACTCATCCCTTTTTTTTTACTAACCAGTTATTTTGAACTATTAATAGAATACACTGCTATGAGCAGCGCTTTGCAACTATTACGAGGTTTAATCTCTTTAATTAATTAATTTGTAACAAAATAACTTTAAAAGTAGCAAACAATTCATGATACGACTTTATTTCTATATTTAACTTTTCATTCCTTATTTCTAATATGCACAATTTCTAATTCAGATGACAAATTACACAAAATTTTTCATGATTTACTCCCAAATTTTCTAAACATTTAACATGATATCCATGATTACACCTAAAAAATATAAGTTGACAATGATGAAACTTGTCATTGTCTAGTATATTCCCCCATTGTTGACTTTCCCAGGCTAACATATGATCATCTTTATTATATCCATTGTTTCCCCATATGATTCTCCCACAACTACTACAATTATTACCAATGATATTCCATCCTTTTAACTTATTTGCTTTTATAATTTGACAACTCTTGTAAATATCTCCATTAATCATTCTTAATGAAATATTCAACATCTCACTTTCATAACTATATGAAATGAATACTTGTTGTAAAACACCTCTTATATTAGATAGTGTCGCTGTGTTTTCACTAGTGGAATATCTCTCGAGAAATTTATTAAATATGGTTAATAATTGTGGTGAATCACTTATATATTTAAAACAATCATGTATACATGTATTTATGAAATTGTGAATATATGTCGATGATGAATTTGACATTTCTACTAATTGATGTAACAATTCAAGCCAATTGTCTTCGGAGACACAGATCGTGATTATATTTTGTAGTAATTTATTGAATTTTTCACGAGTTGTTTCTTCAGTTTCAAGAAGTGGAGTTATTTCATTCATGTGGGTTAATAGGAGTTGTTCCGCGGCGAGATGTTCACCTCGATTAACCATTAATAAAGCTTGTGCATCAAGATGATGTTTAAGAATCTCCATACACTGTTCATAATGATCATTCATTTGTTGTTTATATTGGTCAACAAATTGAAATACATAATCTCGATTAAATAAACACATCAATTCAAGATATTTCAAGACAAACTTATATTCGACATTAACCTTCTTGTAGAACATCACTTTTAAATAATTATAAGCTAATGAATCATCATTTATATTCAATACTTCATGATGAATCATAGGACAATATACTTCCACAATATTAACAAACAGAATTAAATCAATCACAATAAATCGAATAAATTCCTGACGTAATATTCTAATTAAATTAACTCGATCATTAGCATTCTTACTCAACATAAATCCATCCTCAATTAATTGACTCACACTTTCCACTTCCAGTTCATCTTGTAACCATACTTCTAAAGCTTTGGAATATTGTCCTTTCGATTTATATACATTTATCAACACAGTATAATATTTACCAATTAATAATTTATCAATCATGAATCCATCATCAGGTATATAAGGTAATAAACTTACCAAGGCTAATTCACAATCTGTTCTTATATCTTCATCATTACACGAACACAAGGTATTAAATATGGATATTATTGTTGATTCTGAAAGACGAAGGAATTGACTATATTTGGAGTAATTCCTCCCTATGAAAATCGCAAGTTGAACATTGTCCCATGTGGAAAGTTCTTCATTATTCATTTCATAAACATCAAGTAATATTTCAATAAGGTATTGTCGAGATAAAGTTTCTTCATTAAGATATGAATCTTCAAAGAATTCATTTATGGTAGATAACATTTCAAAGGAATTGTGCACAAGAAATTGAAATAAATAAGGGAAACTTGAATCATTGTTTGTCGTAATTAATCTATCTTGTCTTGTTATTAATGTACTTGAAAATAATATATCACAAATTGATTGTTTTGCCATGTTGATATATTCTTTCAGGATTAATCTATCAGTAGGATATTGTCGACCAGTTAAAATATATGACATATAAGTATATACTCGTTCATCAAATTTCTGGATAAATTCAATCAAGGGGGTTTCATAATCATGCAAGATATAATTCCAAACATATATCAAACAATCAATTAATTCAAATTGTTTACATAATTGAATAGTCAAATCAATATCTAATGTTTTAACATCTAACATACATATTAATTCTGTAAGTAAATCTCCTTTATTATTAGTGACATAATACTCTACCAATCGTTTTAAAACTAATGGAGGTAAGGAAATTATCAAACTTGATTGAATATATGGTTCAAGAGTTTCAAAAAATTGTTGTTGTGGAATAACTTCATATAATTGTTCAAGGATATCAAATCCATTAATATATGAAATTATATTAAAATACATATTCAAATATTCATAGTCTTCTTTGAACAAGTATGGTAATGATTCTTTCATTATTCGTTCAAGATATGGTTTTATAAGTGCTGCACGTTTTTCAGGATCTTTAGGTAATCCTAAAAGTATTAATTTCCCATTATTTCTTGAATTATAATAATCATCAGCTAATGTTAATGCTTTTGAATATTCATTTTGTGATAAGTTATTTAATATTATATCTGCCCAAGTTAATGGTTTTCCTATATATAATTTAATTGTATCTGTTGAAACTAATAATTTATTCTTAAATTGGATAATGTTTAATGGATTGAATGGGAGCACGTCATAACTTACAGGAACAAGTGATTTCCCATTGTAATACAATGAAATCATATGTTCATTAGTAATTACACATAATATCTCTGAAGATATCCAATTGACAAATTGTATTGTATTACCAACTATCCATCGACTTTTTTTCATAAATGGTAATTGTTGAATTGCTTTATCTTTATCTTTTAAATCATTAATCACTTTCACAAAGTTGTTGGGAAAGCTAGAATTATCTAATTCAAGAATTGTTAATATATTATTATAACTATATGCTAATTTAGCATTAGTAAGTTCTCCATCAATTTCCATACATGGAAACCAACTTAATGTAGTTGTAAGCTGTTCTTCCTCCCTGACTAAACTTGACTTGCCAATTTTAAAATGCTGTTTAATTCTAGGAATATTTGAATTTAAACTACTGGTAGAAACAATTAATAGCAAATTATGAGTCATGATAGCAATAACACCTATTTGGTCAGTAATTTGAGGTGAATTCCCCCAAGGTAACATTTTACATTGTAATATTGAAAATTTTTCATCAATAATATTAGCATCATTTCTACCAAGGATTTTCTCACATGTGAAATGTACATTCATGAATTTCTTTACACCGTTATGTATAAAGATTAATCCTGACTCATCAACGGAAACAAGACGAGATGTCAGGTTAGAAATAAATTCAAGTGAAGTTATTCTATTGTTTATAATATGTCCATGTATGTTTTTGGTAAATCTTGAAGAAAGGGTAATTGGTTGGATAGTATAATATGGTAATATAGTATTTGATATTCGATTACTATTTAAATCCCAAAGTATTATATGTCCTGATGTGAACCCAGCTGCAAGAAAGGTTGAATCAGAAGAAAATGTCATACATGAAATTGACAATTGTTCTTGTGTTGTTGTAAGTAAACATTCTAATTTTTGATCATAGGTGAATATAGCAATTCCTTGTGATGTAGATATGGCAATATATATTGAAGTAGCTTGTAATATGTGCGAAGTGGATGTATCAGAGGGAAGTAAGTGTGATATGTTGTCCATTTCTTGCCATTTGAAGATATTTTTGATAGTTGAAGTAGATTCTTGTTGTGTTGTCTGGAGTGTTGTCTGGGGTGTTGTCTGGGGTGTTGTCTGGGGTGTTGTCTGGGGTGTTGTCTGGGGTGTATGTGATTGATATGACATCAATGCTAAACTTGTTCTAGTTAGTGATCTATCATCAAAACGATGTTTACGTAGTGATTTCGAAGTATCTGCTATACTTGGTGATGAAGACGTGACTACAGACGAAGATTGACTGGTCATTGTCCTATTGTATAAACCTTGCAGAGCTAAGTTAAAAGTTGGTTGTAAAAAAAAAGAGACAAGGTGAAATGTCGCATGAGAATAATGTCGCTAAAATCACTAAACTTTTATATTAAAATAAACTAAAACTTTTCCTTAATCCAATTTCCTTTTATTTGCAAAATATACTTTCAGATAACATATAACTTGATATATGAAAATCAAAAAAATAGTACCTAATTGTATCATCATCCAATTGACAACAGTTGAACAAGTTCTTTCACTTAAGTTTCTAAATGTTTCTTCTTTTTGTCTAATATTCAACTGTTCTCTTTGAATAATTAATAGTTTATTATTCAACATTTGTATCCTTTCTTTTATATCTTGAAAATTTCTATCTAATAATTTAGTATCACCATGAACAAATTCAATTCCAATTCTTGCATTTGTAAATTTCAGATCTTTAACTAATTTTGAATCGGGATTTTTACCAAACCAATTACTTTTAAAGAATGATTTTGAAGTAAGACATATTCTATGTTGTCCTGAATCTAAAGCATTAAAACTAAATTGACCTACAGCAAATCCTCGTTGTCTTACTACACGATTATTTTTATTAAATACTTCTTCAACATCAATAATTACGCCAATTTCTCGTTTATCTGAAGGAATATGAAATGATATATCATCATGGGATATTTCTAATTTGTATCTTCCTATTAAAATTGTATCTTTATGTAAATCAGTATAAAAGCATTTTCTGGTTCCTTTTGGTGAATAATAGTAAATAAGCGCTTGAGTTAATGGTAATAGGAATAATAACACAAGCATGAGTGGGAGGTTAACAAGTTCATATGTATTAGATTTTATGTCTGACTAGATTAAGAGTGTGGTTGTGGTTGTGGTTGTGGTTGTGGTTGTATTTGTGGTTGTATTTGTGGTTGTATTTGTGGTTGTATTTGTGTTTGTGTGTCTGTGTGTCTGTGTGTATGTGTGTATGTGTGTATGTGTGTATGTGTATGTGTCTGTGTATGTATCTGTGTCTGTGTGTCTGTAGTTGTGTGGTGTTGTATCTTTTTTGAACTGTGGTTGTAAAGTAAATAATTCAGTTGATGCGATTGTAATAATGTCTGTGATTGTGATTGTGATTTTCGCTTAAAGGAATGTGGAGGCTTCCGAATGTTAAATATGCGTTGCGCACTGAAAAAAAAATAAAAAAAACAATTTGTCAAATACCATCAGACAGACAAAGATGAATCTTTCCTTACAAGATCCATTTAGTGTGGCAAAAGAATATCCCGAAAGTTTAACACATACATTACAATATGGTCATAGTGTGATACTCCAATTTACTGATAGAGGAGATTATCTCGCTCTGGGATTAGCTGATGGCTCTATAATAATCTATGATTTAATTAGTTCAGCACCTATTTTACATTTAGATATCGGATGTCATATTAGACCAATAACTAGCTTGAATTGGAGTAAATGTGGGAGATATTTGTTAAGTAGTTCACAAGATTGGTTTGTTAAACTATGGGATTTACTGAAAGTGAATAGTGAAGATTCATGTGTTGTTCGACAAGTTAAATTTGATGGTCCTATTTGGGGTGCTTGTTTACATCCTCAAGATCCATTTGTGTTTGTTGCTAGTTTATTCGATGACTCTCCTGTTTATGTTGATATTCATGGAGATAAACCTAAGATTACATATTTAACAACAACTCCTTTAGAAAATAACCAAGATATAAATATTGACGTTGAAGAAGAAC
Organism: Spathaspora arborariae UFMG-19.1A; assembly: GCA_000497715.1. Taxonomy (NCBI): domain Eukaryota; kingdom Fungi; phylum Ascomycota; class Pichiomycetes; order Serinales; family Debaryomycetaceae; genus Spathaspora; species Spathaspora arborariae. Next base: position 137,836 of record KI547147.1, read on the forward strand.
CAAAAAGACATAAACTGAAAGATAAACATATGACTTTGGTTACAACATTTACTCCAAATGACGGAGGGTATATTTTCACAGGAACATCAAAAGGATGGGTAAATATTTTTGAAACAAAAACACTTACAATACAACATCTGATAAAAATTGCCAATTCAAATATTAAACATTTAGTTATATCTTCTAATGGTCGGAAATTAGCTGTTAATTCATCAGATCGAATAATTCGTCAAGTTAATTTACCTGATTTTATAAACATTACAAATCCTCAAGATTGGGAATTTGAAATTGATCATAAATATCAAGATGTAGTTAACCGATTACAATGGAATTCAATGTGTTATAATCATAATGGAGATTTCCTTGTTGCTTCGACATATGGTCAATCTTCTCATGATTTATATCTTTGGGAAACTTCTATGGGGTCATTAATTAAGATTCTAGAAGGAGCAAATGAAGAATTGATTGATGTTAAATGGAATTACCCAAGATGTACAATAGGTTCAATTGGATTGGATAGTGGTGCCATATATTTATGGCTGGTGGTTTTCCCTCAGAAATGGTCAGCTTTAGCACCTGATTTTGTCGAGATTGAAGAGAATATTGAATATATTGAAGGAGAAGACGAGTTTGATATTATTGATGATAACGAATTGACTAAGAAGAGATTGGAAGAGGAGGATTTGGATGTTGATGTTGTCAATGGAGATTTGGTTGATGCTAGAGGGTTTGATATTACCAGGAAAGGGTTTGTAATTCCAATTGCCTATGAGTAACTTAAATGTTACAAACGCTACAGGGGACAGGATGTTACTACTTGTAGAATATAGATAGAAGTTGATAGAATAGAGTAATAATGTAACATCAATGATGTAATAGATTTGAATCACGTATAACTCCATACATACCGGATTTATGCGTCATGAATTCCGTAGAGAAAAAAAAAATGTCTTGTTAATTATTTTAATTATTTTCTGACATTTCGATTCCGACGTAACTAATTACGGACTGGGAAAGAAATTTCATAATATAAAAATAAAAATAAAAATAAAATCCATACATCATTCATAGCAAGAAAGAAAAGAAAAAGAAAAAACTTTTTTTCTTATTTTCCTTCTATTGACAAATAAAAGAATTGTCTGTCCTGGTATTGTGATTGTTCACGATTAAACTCTCGTTTGTAAAAATTTGGTAATTCGGTAATTTGGTATACATACCGAAATAACACACATTCCGCCTCCACGACCACAACCACGACCACAACCACGACCACAACCACGACCACGTTAAATCTAATCTCATCACGTAAGTTTTTTTTTTTGTCTTGTGGGAAAGAAGAAAAATCCCGACATTTCACATAAACAAAAATAAACATCAACGACTGACAAAAAAAAAACATAAACAACGAAAAAAATTTAAAAACTCAGGAAAACAATTTTCTATCCCCCAACAGACACGTAAACACAGCTCATCACTTGACAACAATGTCATCTACATCACCCCAACCAGACACAACCACTGCTTCCACGAGTGTTACCAATACTACCAGGAAACGGTCTCATGAACCAGATATAATAGACCAGGGGGATCCTCAAGATACAATTAATGCTATAATATCCACATTATCTATTCCTTCAGAAAGAACAAATGTTGCTGACACTTATGCCAACGACAAGAATTTAGCTACTGAGGTACAAGCATATGCTAAGATTGCTGGTGCTGATTGGACTTACTATGTTAAATCATTGGCTATTTCAATAGGAAGAAATACTGATATGACAGGAACAATAGGGGGAGGAGGAAGTGGTGGAAATAATGCTGTATTTGTTGATATTGATTTAGGTCCTGCTAAAGTTGTTTCTAGACTGCATGCTACCATCACTTATAATTTAGATTTACAACATTGGCAATTGAAAGTTTTAGGTAGAAATGGAGCCAAAATTGATGGGAATAAGATTAGTGTTAATACTAGTCATAATTTACATCTGGGTGCTATTTTAGATATTGGTGGAACACAAATGATGTTTATATTACCTGATTCTCCTGCAATTATTGCACCTAAGATGTTGGAAAGAGGGTTAGCTAAGTATAAGGAACTTCAACAACAACAGCAACAACAACAACTACTGAAGAAACCAGTTAATATTAAAAACTTCCAAATGTTCGACAAAGTTAGTCTTACACAATCTCCTTCTTCTGTATCGGCTACTTCCTTACAAACTAATCTTGATCAAGATTTATCAAAAGAAGAATCCAAAGATATAAAACCACCATATTCATATGCAACAATGATCACGCAAGCCATCCTTTCAAACCCTGAGGGGATAATGTCACTTTCGGAAATTTATAATTGGATTGCTTCACATTATGCATATTATAAATATTCAAAAGCAGGTTGGCAGAATTCAATTAGACATAATTTATCCTTAAATAAAGCGTTTGAGAAAGTTCCTCGAAGGCCTAATGAACCAGGTAAGGGGATGAAATGGCAAATTAGTGAATCTTATAAGCAAGATTTTTTAAATAAGATTAATGATGGAACAATTTCAAAAGCCAGAAGAGGTAGTTCTGTTTCAAGACAATTACATTTACATTTAGCTACTCATAAACATTTACCTGAACCTCAAAGATATGATATGCAGCATCAACAACAAGTACATCAACCTCCAGTACAAGTACAGGCACCTCCTCCTAGACAACCAATAATACAACAAGTTCCTCCACAGTATGTTCCTAATAATCCCATGCAATCTAATCCTTTAGCATATATGTCATCGCAAGGTATTCCTGGACAACCAATGTATCACCAAATTCCCCAGCAAGCACAAGTACAACAACAGCAGCAGCAGCAGCAACAACAACAACAGCAACAGCAGCAACAACAACAACAGCCACAACCACAACAACAGCCACAACCACAACAACAACGTTATTATAACAATCAACCAATAATGTATGCACAACAATATCCTATCAATAGTAAAGAGTTGGCATCTCCATTAAGGCAACAAGTTCAATTACAAATGGAAACTCCGAAATTACCAAAAGTAGCAGGCAGTGGAGGATCTGGTCCAACAATGTATTCTCTTTTACCACCACCACCACCTACAACCACAAGTAGTATCTCTTCAGCTCCTTCAGCTCCTTCAGCTCACTCAAGATCTAACTCATATAGTACCGATATGAGTATTAAACCTGAACAATCTAGTGGACCAAGTGAATTGAATGTTAATTTCACTAGTCCCAAGAAGATATCCGCTTTAGAAGCATATACTCCAGAACGTGGAAGTAAGGGAGGAGGGATTACAACTAGAGGTATGGTTAATGGAACTAATCAATCACTGCCGGCATTTTGGAATTTTGTTCAATTTTCTACACCAAATGGTCAAAGTCCATTACGTAAGGATGATGGTGGTGGTGGTGGTAGTCCTACAATGAATAGAAAGAATGGTGGTGGATTTAAACAGAATGATTCACCAAGTAAAAAAGATAACGTTTTAGTATAAAAAAAAAGATATATATATATCCATATATAATAATAATAAATACATGTTTATTTTAATGTGATTCTATTTCGAAGATTTTCTAATTTCTTTTCAATTTCTAATGATGTTCGATTGAGTTGTTTTGAGATTGTTAGTTTTGTAGTTGGTGGGAGTAGATAATACATTTCTAATAGGTCTCCATCGATTATACACTTCACTGGATCATAATAACTTCGAGATTTTAAGTGATCTTTATCTAATATATTGTTGAAATGGTCTCGCATGATAAGTTCTAATTTACGTAACAATTCAACTTCAGATTTTGTGATTAATGGAATCAATCCACCTATAGTACCTAATAACCCTAACCATATTACACAATCATTCAGTTTTATTAATTTCATAGGAATATCATGAACATAAACTTGTGCTAAACTTTTTAATTTTGAACTTGTAGAATTAAATAAACTCTCATTTTGTTTGATAAAACTCCAATATTCATCTGATTGTTGAGATATACCCTTATCTAATCGAGATACTCGAATATTACCAAACTTATCTCCTGATATTACTGTGTCATAATCTAATGAAGTTATGCTGGTAATTTGTCGTTTGATTACATCATCAGCAAACGCAATAAACTGATTAGAAGTCAGGTCATATTTGGCATAAGTTATACTACTTGAATGTGCATCAGTAATCACGATCCTATTTGATTCAATGTGGATAATTGAATTAATATTGCCAAGAAAGGGAATTATAGTTGTAGATTTTCTGAGTAATTGATTCCGACCAAGTTCATACAAGTATATATGATTTGTAGAACCTAATAAAAGCCGATTATTGAAGGGAATAAGCACCGTAGGACGTGGTGATAATTTTGTCTTGTGAAGGAATTCCAATTGTTGTCCAATTTTATAAGTATATAAATAATATTCTTTGTGTGTTGTAGGTAAATATGTTTGATTTGTGGTTATACCCACGATCAAACATGGTTGGTTTCCAAAAGTTACTTTTGCCATGGATATAACTGTATCTTCCAACTCAATACTTTGAATAACTTCTTGGTTTTTTAATACTTGGATACATGAAGCGGAAACATTTGATGTTCGTTCATATCCAAATGCATCATAATAATCTTGATCAACATCTCCTTGTTTATATGGACTAATTATTCCATATTCTGATTCAATTATATATACTTTGTCACCATCGGGAACGATTTTCCTAGGAGTATATCTCAATCTCAGTTTACGTATTGTCCATTCGTGACTAGGGTCAAATTCCTCTTCTTCCTCTTGGCCAATTGAAAATATCACAAGTTCATTATTATGTATACCTACTATTCCTTCCATATCTTCCGAAACAAATGAACTTACACTAGAAACATCAATTTCCAACAAGGGCAACACTTTCCATGTTTGTTTAAAAGTGTATCCTATCCAAGGATGATTAGAAATTGCAACAACACCAATTTGATCATCAATACGTATCTTGGATAAAGATACAGGTCTCGATCCAAGATATTGAACTCTTGTATCAGTTAATTGACCCCTATCTAATTTCGATCTTGCATAAACTCCATTTTCCATTCCTATATGTACAATATTATCAATCATAACTAAACTGCTACTATTTGAACTTAATGCTTGTAAGGATTTAATTTCAAGACATGTTGATTGATCAAGAGATATTACTTGGATGGTCTCATCTGAACAACCAATGATTGCGAATTTGTTGTTTAAAGTTAGTGAGGTTATTGATGACGAAAGTTCTAATCTTTGTTGATACTCAATCAATAGATCATCGAAATCAAGTTCGAAATAAACTATTTCACAATTTGACATAGCGATTATAATTTGATTAGGTGTGGTTGATGCTTGAATTATGGTGATTCCTGCAGGCAGATACCAATCAGTTATCTTGTTGGCAGAGGTGATTTGTCTTATACCATTGGTGTATATTTGCACTAATGAATTTCGTCCCATTTGTTGAATTGCCAAGGTATGTTGATCAGTGATTAGTTTTGAATCACTGACTTCTTCAACTACTTCTCCAAGAGAGAGTATTAGAGTAGTTGAAGTTAATGATGAGGTTACAATAAGATATGAATCAAATTGTGAAGTCAGGGTGAGTTTTGTGGTGAATATTGAGGTTGGTATGAATGGAATTGGTGAAGATACAATTGTTATTGTTGGTATTCCTTGAGTTAATTGTTTGAGATAGTGTGATGATAAGATAAGTAATTCTGACGATGTTAATGTTGAATCAAGTATTGGAGTTAAACTTTCATGAATATCTATAAGGGCAAGGTTATCAAGTGCTTTCAAAGTGATGTTGACTTCGACTGTATGGTCTGTATGAGTTGATAATTTGATTATAGTGCTTGATTCTTGTCCTAATTTTTCAAATTGATAAAGAAGTTTATCATTATTTAAAACATTTGCAAATAGAAATCCACTTTTAAAAATGTTTAAACTGATACAAGGTGGTATAGTATCAAAATAACTAATAATTATATCTTTAACAATCTCTTTATCTTGATCATAATCAATAACAACCTTGTACAAGTCACCAATACTACTTTGAATTAATATGAAAAATTCATTCTTTTTCAATTTATGCATTACATGAGTTGTTATAATTGTATCTTGACCTTTTCTTCTAGGCAAGGGTAAATAATTACGCTCATTTTTACGTTCAATACATATCCAATTTGTTCCCAGAATTAAAATACCACCAATATGACCTGGTAATCCAATTAAATAATTACAATCCTGCAAAACCAGTTGGGATTTTGTCTTGATAATATGATTTAAACCAAGATCCAACACATAATAATTCAATACTATAATATTTTCTTCAATTTCTAATACTGCAAAACAAGGATTTTCGTAAACTCGATCCAAGGCACATATAGCTAAACATAAACCATGACTATGAACTTCTACAGGAGAACTTAATCCTTGATCTAATTTATACATCAATTTGTTCTTTTCAATTGCACTAACAAACACACAACGATTAGAAGGATCTACAATAAGGAATTCTCCAGGATATCGTCTTCCCCAGCCATTTTTACACATACCAATATTCAACAGTTGAATAAACTTTTCACCATCATATTTCACAATTGTTAAATTACCTGAGTCACTAGTGAGAACTAATTGATCTAATTCTTCAATTCTGATAAGTGATGCTTGATTGATGATTCCAATTATACGTTGATTATGGATTAATTGAAGTTTACCAGTGTCATTGTTTGGTTGAAGTAATGAGATGTGAGTTGGGGAAATAAGGATAAGGAATTGTGTTGAATCTTTAGGATGAAATTGTCCTATTAATGTATGAGTATAATGAGAGGAGTCCTTGAGTGTAAGGTTGTATAAATGGAGTGTATTGTCTGACATGTTGTGGAATGTCTTGTTTGTTTGGTTGTAAATTTATATTGCATTTTTTTTTTTTGCTCAAAGGTTGTTGCGTAGAAATGTCGTAAGAGACATTTCTGTAAGAAATAAGATTTTTATGCGACATGTTGCATATTTATGTAGTAATCTTGAAATGTAAGGATATGTTTTATTGATTTGTATAGAATTAGAAGAAGGTATAAATAAGATTATTAGTTTTATTCAATAGATTGAGTGAATTATTAGAACTGAGGAAAGTATTTTAGGTTTGTCTAATAGAATTAAAGTAGTTCTCTTATAAACACCGGATTGAAAGTATTCAGAGTTGAGCTGAAATAAGACTCATTAAAGAGATATTAGCATCTTTAACGGAAATATCACATCCATACCAGAATTCAATTTGTCAAATTCTAGCCAGAAAAGAGTTTTTCACTTCAGTATATGATAAAGATGTGTTGAAGGGAAGATGTTGCCAGATGGTTGCAATTGCTGCGAATGGTGATAGGGGGGAGAGGGGGAGAAAAGCAGATACAAAGTAATAAACTAAAAGTTAAGTATGTTGTTTCTATGTGTATTGGTATTGGTATTGGTATTGGCGTTGGCGTTGGTATTGCCTTTGCCTTTGCCTTTACCTTTGCCTTTTCCTTTGCCATTGCCATTTGGAATTACGTTTGGTCAAATTTAAGTCCTATTTTCAGATGCAAAATTTCACAAGAAAGGGTTGGGAACATACCTTGAATTAACAAAGTATATCCCCTACGAGTTATGTCTACAATATCTTCAATTACTGAATATTTCTTGGCATTATTTCATGTAAAGCTTACTCCGAATATTCCTTAGTTAATTCCAGGCAATATACCTCGGTCAATCATGTCACCCGAAGATCTACGGAAATTACCCAAGAGGCCCCAATACACGGCACACGGCACACGGAACACGGAAATAAGGTTAGTCAAATATAAAACATATTCTATTATAAATTAAACAACTATTTATCTTGATGTTGAACTTCATACTCCTTTGTTAATTCTTCTTCATTTACAACATCTTCCATATGATCTTCATCAGCAGTAGTATGATCTTTAATATAAAAGAAAATTAAGGGAGAAGCAATTAACATACTTACTTGAATTAAAATCCAAGAACTTGCAAATAATGCCATATAACTTACACCAATAGCATCTAATCTCCAAGCAATAGCAGCCCCAGCACTTTGAATCCCCTTGTAAAAACCAGCATACAAGGCAGTTTTCTTTGGATTGTTGGATAATGCCCCCAAGATCCAGAAAATATATGATTGGAAAATAGCATCAAAGACACCGTAAAAGATATAAAGAAACATAGGTCCAATATATGCCGCATCAGTGAAATCTAATGGTGTGAATGCTGGAGGAACAGATTCTGCTTGTTCTCTATTAAATGATAATTGAAATTTAAGACCTCCACCCCAAATTCCTAAACCAACTAAAAAGATAAGAGCAAATCCAATCTTGGCACGTACACTACGTCTAAAACGTTTCCAATCAAGAATAAAACCAATGAAAACTGCACCAACCATTTGTGCTAACCAATAAAGTAATGAGTTTAAAGATCTTGTTCTAATATTAAATTTACCATGATTAACATTATTAAATTGATATGTGTAAAACCAATTTGAAGCGAAAAACATAGGAAACATAAGTAAAATTCTTGGTTCTTTGATTAATAATTTACCTAATCCAATTAATTCATCCTTCCAATGAGGATGTTTTCCTCCAGAAACTTTAGTACCATCTGCCTTATAAACTTTTGACATTGGTAACATAAAAAATGCAATAATTGATCCCAAACACATTAAAATGATAAATGCAATAAATGTACCATCTTTAGCTGAACTACCTTTATTTTCAATATTATCAGCTAAAGGAATAATTGAACCAATAACAGCACCTAAATTGAAAATAACCCAAAAAACCATAATAGCTCTACCTTTAGTGGATTCCGTAGGGTAAGACATAATAATTGTCCCCTGAGCCGCCCATAATATAGCAGCACAAAGACCTAAGAATGCCCCAGCAAAAATAACAAATCCTTTATTTTCAGTATGATTAAATGCTAATAAAGACCCAGCATAAAGAGCATATCCAGTACCACCAAGCATTAAAGAAGCTCTAACACCAATACTATTACAAATAGTACCTCCAAAAAACCCAATACTAGCAAATGTAGAATATAAGGCAACATTTGCATTATCAGAAGTTGCCTTATCACTAATAGAGGCTCCAATACCAGATAAAGCATTAAACATACCAGGAGTCATAAAAACAACAAAGGCAAGCATGACAACTTGGGTCATAGCAGAAGAATATCTAAATTTTGCACCAAAGAAATTAATTTGTTTATTATACCAAGCACCATCAGCTTCGATTTCTTGAGAAGTATGATGTTTTAATTCAAGATGTTCATATTGGTGTTCTAAATCTTGAGAGGGAGAATCGTAAGAAGAGTTGGAATCAACTTCAACTTTAGCTGTTTTTTCATCCATTATGTGTTTCTTTGTATGATGAGCTTATAAAAAAAATGTTACAAATTTGTGGAAAATTGTCAGGTTATTTATGTTGTGTAAAGTTTTGTAATTTCCATTGTTGTGTCAAATGAAAGATCAAAAGTTTTTTGTAATCTTGTTCGTCTCCACCTTTTAGTCCCCAATTTAAAGATAACAAAAGGGTTTTTTTACTCAGATGTTCCATTTTTAAAAAATCAGTGGCACATTAAATTTTAAAATTAAAATTAAAAAAAAAAAAGAATCACCAAAAAAATAATCTTGCATTTGATAGACATGAAAAAATAAATTATTTTCTACAAATATTCATACACTTGACAAGTTACTCTGACGATTTAGTATACGGTATCTAAGAATAGATATCACCCAGCTCAAATAAACAATTCAAGAGCCATATTCAAAGATAAGTAAATAACAACAACAACAATAATAATAATAATAAAAAATCTTTTTATGACATATGACATAACCTAATTTAACCCAAATTACATGATTAAACTATCATCATCATGCATACATAGTTGGATCACCATGATTTTCCGGGCACATATCCCAAATACGCAAGGGGAAACTAGATCACAGAGTCATCCAGATTTGGGGTGTGTGTCAGAATGTTAGAATGCCTAACGTATCTACAATTTAGTTAGCTCACATGGTATCTAACAAGATTATAGAATCCACGATTTGCTTTATGTTTAAGATCTGATGTAACATGGTTGTACTTATTCAATGCAGATGTAAAAAAATAATTTTTCATCACAAAGACAGACATGTTTTTTTTCCGTTGGAATATGATGCCTTATTTGTCACAAGTGTTGTTCCTGTAAGGCATTGGTGATTATTAATAGAAGAGTTACAATATCTGCGTAAGTACGATTTAAGTTTCAAGTTTAAGGTTTAGTAACATAATTTTGAAGCTTGGCGTTAAAAGTTAATTAAGTAGGAGGAGGAAATAATACGGATAAATTAACAGGAAAAACTACGCGTTAATTTTCCCTATCTTAATGCTAACAAGTTGAAAAGAAAAAATAATTCCACAACAAGGGGATCGTAATTAAGGATCAAACAATTGAACTACACCAATGTTGTAATATAACTTGAAATTATCATCAGACTTCAATTCAAAGCCCTGGGTGTTAACTTCACGGCAGAACCCATCAAGCATGAAAAACTCGAATTTACGAATACTCCAGGGATACATCTATCACAAAATCAATATTATCGATGGGGCCAATTTTTTCGGTGTTATTTTATCTCGGATTTGTTTATTATTACTAATTGGGTAAATATTCACCTCATCTGATTATTAATTCGACAGTTTATTGTATGATGTTATTCTAGAAATCACACTATGTGGGCTCATCTCCCTCCCTCCCTCCCCCCCACACGGCTTTTATCTTTGCTTTGCAAAGGTATGTTAATAATTAAGGTTTATTCGTTACATAATAGATCTTAACCCTTGACTGAGTTGATTTGTCTTGGCATGTGGCGAGTCTTGTGTAGCAAGTCTTGTTGCGATCCTTGTGGCTAGTTGCTGTCGTAAACCCCACAAACCCCACTCTGTCAAAATGCGCCCTTAATAAAACGTTGTAATATTAATTGTATTTTAACTAACAGGGTGATCTTGCCCCCCTCCCCCCAATGTAACATTTTATCATGTTGCAGAAAAATAAATTGTACAAAGTTGACTGTTTATGTTGCATTTTTTTCCAATGTAACCTGAGAAAGCTGCAATTATTCCTATCAACGATTAACTAGTTTAGACTAGATATAGAAGAGTAAGTGATAAGCTTATCTATTAGTGTCTATATGTGCCTATCTTATCTATTTACAACGTGTACCAACTTCAATGATAGATTCAATTAAATCATCAATTACATTACTTGATAAAATCGGAGAATTAAAAACAACTCGGAAAAATTCTCCCTTATCTTTACCATCAGGATTTGGACTAAAATCAACAAGATATTTACCTAATTTATGTAATTCTCTAGAAATGAATCTTGTCACTTCTGTGTTGTTCCATTTACAATTGGGATGATAATAAAAACAAACTTGAAGGCATTGAGGAAGAGTGTGTTTACTATTGCCAACTAATTCAAACCTACTATCTTGACTTATCTTGTCTACAAAATATTCCATAATTTCAAATGCATGGTTAACACGTTTTTCAAATCCAATAGTCCCATAATAAAGCCAACCCATGTAGAATTTAAATGCATCACTACGTCTACCACATCCCATTGTTCCATCTGCCAAATCGAAATTCTCCTCCCCAGATTCACGACCATGGAATAAATAAGGTGCTTGCAACGACATTGCTGTTTGGAAATGGATGACATGAGGCAAAAGTAAAAATGAACATGTATTAGGGATACCTAACATTTTATGAGGATTCACAGTGATTGAATCAGCTAATTCACAACCAGCGAGACGGAATTTGTATTTGTTAGAGAATATAACATTCCCTCCCCAAGATCCATCAATATGGAAATGTACTCCAAACTCCTTGGCTATAACTGCAATTTCCCTAAATGGATCAAATGATCCAAAGACTGTTGTCCCAGCAGTAGCATTAATATAAAGTGGAGTATACCCTTGTTTCTTTGTTTCCTCAATAGTGGTACGTAATTTCTCAACGTTCATAGTTCCTTGTTCATTAACATCAATCTTGAATACACTCTCTGATCCTAATCCAAGTAAAATCGCCGCCTTCTCTATGGAATAATGACAATGTTTACTAGTATATATGGCAAACTTATACCCTTGGTTCCCTTTAACTTTCGTCTCAGGAAACTTCATTGCTCGAGCAATTTGTAAACTAGTAATATTTGACCATGATCCACCAGCAAATGTCAATCCTCCACATGTATCATTATTAAAAAATAATCGAGCATATTTCTTACCAATATAATTCTCAATCACCGATAATACAGGTGATACAGTATATACATGAGAATTAGTATTAAGAATACTTAAAATTATATCCGAGATTAATCCAATAGGATTATTCAGAGCATATAATTTATCTAAAAACCCAGGATTCCAAGTATTGACCGAGAATTCCAATACTTTATCAATAACATTGAATAATTCATCTTCAGTACAACTTTCATTCAATTCATCACCATTTAAAATTTGTTGTTTAAGAAATGTTGGGGTGTGGTAAGTACCTAATGAAGTTGGGTTATAATTGGGGGATGTTGGATCAGCAGAGTCGATATATGCGAGTATTCTTGGCTTGAGCAATGTAAGAAGTCGATCTAATTTTTCAATACGATGAGATTCAAGTTCACTAGCTATCATTGGTGGTATACTTTAGTAATTAGTAATTAGCAATTAGTTGTTTGGTGAAAAATTTACTTTTTTTTTCATGCGTGGACTATGGAAAAATTATGCAAGAAATTTTAATTGTAACGACAGAGGGGCACATCACCTCGGAATTACCTCCCTATTCTATGCGGGGTCTGCTGCAACACTTCTTACCCTTAGCTATTAACCACTATCTTAACCGGACATATTCTTGCTTATAGGTAAGTGTTTGCCTAGAGGGTATGGCATAGGCTGGCGTCAGGTTGCATGAATGATTAACGGATAATCGGAAGGTTTCCGATGTATATGACAATTATGTACCATCCATGATGTCAATATAATGGACGACTTGTCATTTATCCGATTACTAATCAAAAGTCAACTTGATATTCATCCCGAGGCATCCCGAGGCATTCCGATGCATTCTAAAACTATGTTCGCTAAAGCTCATGACTCAAACCTTTAAACCCCTTAATAAATTCATGCATTATTGTTGATCTCATCGTAAAACCTCCAAATCCATGATTTTGACATACGATTTAGTACTTACGTCATGCATAGGAATTGTTTCATTCACAATGGAATTATTTTTCCGCACTGAGTGCATGACCTTTTTTTTGGGTGTGAAAAAATATTCTTTTGAGTTATCTGTGTGGCTAATGAGATCACTCTTGGGATAAATATGATGTCATTTGAAATATGGGGTAATATTGTATCAAGTATAAATAGATTGAAAGATCTTGTAGTTTTAACTTGGTATGTATCTTCACTATAGTTCACACATACAAATAACTTATATAAATTAGCTTACAATGTTCAATCGAAGAAGAAGAAGAGGAATGATGATGGGTGTAGGAGGTGTTGCCTTAGGAGCCATGGCTGCCAATGCAATCATGAATAAACGGAAACCAGTACAAACTCAACCAGCACAACCAGTACAGCAAGCACAGCAATACCACCACCACTCAAATCAACCAGTGGCTCATCATCCACCACCTCAACAACACTATTATCAAGAACCTCATCAACCACATTCTTACCACTCACATCCTCCATATGACCCAAACCCATACCATGCTCAACCTCCATATGATCCAAGATATGCTCATATCCATCATAATCCAAATTCTCGTCCACCAACACCACATCCATACGCAGGAAACTATACTCATCAACCAGATTATTTCCATGGAGCATATTCTCACAATCATGCCAGTCATGCTAATTCTGCCCCACCTCCAAAACCAAAACGTCCCACTGCCGAGAGACATCCTAGTTTACATCAACATTATCAAAACATTCATGAAGAGAAACAACAATATAGAAAGACTCATGGATTACCTCCTCCTGTTCCTCCAAAATGTGATCGTGTTAAACATTGGAATGTTATGGATAGAGTTCATGAAGATGTAACTGCTCCTCCTACTTATCATGCTTAGTTAGTATTTGCTTTGAAATATACATATTAAAATGTAATAAAATGTAATAACCTTGTAGTTTGCTTGCACTGTATGAGTAAGTAAGTGGTCTTATTCCTTAGTGATTATGAAATTAATTCCTGGAAAGAAAAGCTTGATTCGGTACATTATGTATACTGAAAATTAAACTTTACCTCCTATATTCCAATATTGTAAGGTTTGTTGTTTGTTCAATATCTTGACTATTGTTTAACAGGTTTACCAGTAGATAATAAAACACTTTTACTATTGTAGTTAAAAAGTTTCTGGAGAAAGATCCCTTATATAGCTTATTCCCATGTGTTGTGACAACCCTTTTTAACTGCCAGGTCTTTACTTTTTTTTTCTTTTTTTTTTTGCAGCCATACATACTCCCTTACAATATTACAATATTACTTGTTTCTTACGTAAATTGTCTATTAATACATAAATTATAAAGTATCATCTCCTTCTTCTAACTCAATCTCGTTATTTTTTTTCTTTCTTAACCATCCAAAACTTAAAATATATAATAATTTATTAAATGCTGTTGTAGGGAATATCCTTTCCACCCATACATTTGGAATAATTCTAATTATTAATCCCATAGGTATACTTATAAACCCACAAATTATAGCGGTGGCCCACATTCCTGGTGTTTGATGGACAATACTAAATGAAGCACCCCCGAAAAACATAATTAATATTTGACAACCGGAAATTAATAACGCTATGATTATAAAATACCAATTACGGAATAAATGACTAAAGAAATTGAGATTCTCCATGGTTATTCTACCACGAACTGTGGTTATTTCATCAGCTTCATCAAGTTTCCTGGTCACAAATAATTTCCAAATTTGTAACCATACAAAAGTATTGAATGTCATGGCTGCTAATTGTTGACTTTGATGATTATCAATATCAGCATCTTTACCAAAAAAGAAAGTCTTACCTGAGAAATGTAATACAAATGTAATGAGTAATTGTGTTGTAGATTGTCCTAAAATCATTTTCCACATTGATGTGGAAATTAAAGGAGCTGTTCGACCAGCAGGACGACGATTTAAAAATGAATCATGAGGCTTATCTGTAGCTAATGCTAATGCTGCAAGAGTATCCATGATTAAATTAACCCATAATAATTGTACTGCAGTTAAAACTGATTGATTCTCCGAAGATGCCACGGCAGAAACAAAAGTTAATACACATGCAGTGATATTGACTGTTAATTGAAATTGAATGAATTTCTTAATAGATATCGCTACGGTTCTTCCCCATTTTATAGCTTGAACAATATCCGTGAAATCATCCGTCATTAATATAATATCAGAAGCTTCTCTAGCAACTTCAGTACCAGCAATCCCCATAGAGAATCCAACATCGGCAAGCTTTAAAGCTGGTGCATCATTAGTTCCATCACCAGTAACAGCAACAACTTCACCTGATTTACGTAAAGTATCAACTAGAATTCGTTTATCTTCTGGTGAAGATCTAGCAAGCACTCTTAATTGAGGAATGATTTTATTTCGTTCATTAGTCAGTAATTTTCTAAATGTAGGACCTTCAATAACAGCATATTCATTAGATAAATCTTCTGGGGTTAATATATGACAACTTTTACTTATAGCCTTTGCAGTATTTAAATTATCACCAGTGACCATACGAACAACAACACCAGCACGTTTACATTGTAATACCGCTTCGGGAACACCTTCTTTTAAAGGATCTTGAATACCAACTAATGCATCAAGAATAAACTCCTTTGTTTCAACATTTTGATTAATATTTACAATTAAATTAGGATCAGCTTCTTTTGGATTATCCTTGGTTAAATGACTTGGAGGCCATATTGTTTCACCCACAAAATCACAATGAGCTAAGGCAATTGTTCGTAATGCATCATTAGCATATTCATCGATCTTGTTAAGTACTTCATCGCGCATATTTCGAGTTAAAGGGAGAATTTGTCCATTGGTATTTATTTGATAACCACAATTCTTAAATACAATTTCAGCGGCACCTTTAATATAAACTCGATATCCATTATGAATTTTTAAAACAATTCCTGACCATTTTCTTGAACTTTCAAAAGGAATGATCTGGACAATTTCATAGTGAGCTTCATTTCGAATGTGATCAAGTGTATCATCATCAAACATGTGGAATTTCTCTTTGGCCATGATTAACAAAGCAGATTCAGTTTTATTTCCAAGATATGGTGAATCAACTATTCCTAATTCCATATAATGTTCTGGTTGTTGATTCCTTTTGAAAATCTTTGAAAATAATGAATTTGTATGTGGTCTTTCATGAGCTAATCTTGCCTTCTCTTCGTCGTATTCCACATTAGTGAATGCTGTAGAATTCAAAGTGATATTACTACACAAGAAAATTTTCAAATCATTAGCAATTTGCTTAATTACTTCAAGGGAAGTTTCGTGGTTTGATTGGACCACCGTATCATTAAACTCAAGTAAATCTCCTTGTTCATTCAATCCAAAAACACCACGAACAATTCTCATTTTATTTTCAGTCAATGTTCCTGTTTTATCAGAACATATAGCAGTTGCTCCCCCCATAGTTTCACAAGATTTTAATACTCTAACTAAATTCCCATTTTGGGCCATTCTCGTAGTGGCAAATGCTAATGCTAATGTTACAGCCAAGGGTAACCCCTCAGGAATCGCAACAACGACAATTGTCACTGCTGTTATGATAATATCAATAAACATTTTCCCCTTTTCCAGTCCTGGATGATCATTATATATTCCACCAGGAGCAATCTCAACACAAAATCTAATAAATAATACAATGAAAAGAATAATTGCTGCAAGAAACCCATATTTTGATATCCCTTCAGCAAGATTATCTAATCTAACTTGCATAGGTGTTGTTTCTGGTTGATGAGAAAGACTCATCATGGTCCTTCCATGAATTGAATTCTCTCCAACTGCAGTAACTATAGCATTACCTAAACCAGACAAAACTTTTGCTCCAGAAATAAGAAAAGGATCTCGGAATTTAATTATATGACTTCCAATATCTTCTGTAGTAGGTAAATTAGATTGATAAACTTCCATTGCTTGTTTTACAGGGATTTTATGGATTGTATTTGATTCACCAGTTAATGCCGATTCATCACATTCAACTTCACCTTCAAATAATACACAATCTGCAGGAACAATATCACCAGTTTGTAAATTAATAACATCACCAACTAGTAAATCATATATAGAAATCATTTTTTGTTCGCCATTTCTCACGACAATTAATTCTCGATCTTCCTTTTTAGCATTTAATTTAGCAAATTGCCTCTCTTTTTGATAATCATTTGCTGCACCAACAAGTACCACAATACATACAGCAACTAAAATCGCCACCCCTTCAACCCAATCTACTTTAGGTAAGGGGTTACCTTCATCGTCATATTCTGTTCCTGCACCAAATGTTTCATATAACCCAAGGGCTAACGATACAACAGCAGCAATACTCAATATAATCAATACTTTATCCTTCATAGCTTCAAAGCATAATCTGAAAAATCCTCTTGAAGAACGTTCAGGTAGCCTATTAACACCAAAATAGTGTCTTCTTGAGCCTAAATCGTTTTCATTTTTTTCATCTAATCCAATTTCTGAAGTTTTCAACATTTCACATAATTTATCAAATCCACCCATATCATAAAGTGATTTTAAAGATTTTGGATCATGTAAAGTAGACATTTCTTCAGGTGAAGTTAACCAAGGTGGATATTTAACTGATTGTGATGTTAATATTGTTGTTAATTTATGAAATGCAGGGAATGAACCTCCTGTAGTAGTTCGTCTAACTAGATGATGGTTACCAGAGTTTGTTGGAGGTGCAGGAATATTTGTTGTTTCGATATTATAGTCTTCATCGTCATTATGAAGATGTTTGTTTAAAGGTGTTACTGAAGATGTTGAAGATTCTTCTTCATATGAACGTCGTGAAGGTAATTTTAAGGAGTTACCACTTAAAGTTGTACTACCTGTTGGAGGATTTATTGTTGGAGAATTATTATTTGTATCTTCAATTATTATTGGTGTAAGACCAGTACCTTGAGGTATAGACTCATTAAGCCAATCCTTGGAACTCATATTTGAGTGTGGAATGCAATTAAGGGAAATTTAAAAATGTGATTTGTTTAAGATGTTCATATAATACTTTTAATATTTGATCATTCAAAATAAAGAATTTTTTAGGTAAATGTATTTTTCTGAAAGATTTAATATAGAGCAGCAAATGTCAAGTATATCGGAAACACAACTCCGTGAGGAATGATCAAAGTAGTGCCTTTATTGTTATTCTTTTTCTTTTTTAAAAAAAAAACAAGAAAAAGACAGATGGTATTGGAATGTATTTATGGTGAAACACGGTTGTAAGTTTTTATATCCCCCAAAGAGATTTGTATGGTAGTTTTGTATACAGGATCTTATATTAGTCGTTGGTTGACCTATCGAGGCTGTGCTTTATTTTTTAGCTTGAATTTTTTCTTTTTTTTTTTTTTCTTTTCTTCACTTTTTCTTAGTTTACGAATTGTTTACTCATCAAGTTAGAATGACCCCAGAACGTGGATATACTATAGGTCTATAGTTTATATGAAAAAAATGTTAAAATGTAGTGTAGATGTTTTATCAAATGTGATACATTGGTTGTATTTCACTAGTTATGTTTCACTGATTGTGTTTCCCTGGTTTTGGTTACACGCTAAGTGAGAGATCTTATATATGCGCGCGCGCACGTACATTTCATGCATAGAAGAACAATAGATGATTTAACTGGTCAAGTATTACCCTTTTAGGTAATCTGTCAAATTGTTTATCAAATTTAATTAATTGATATTTTTGTTATTGAGTTGTCCCCCACCATCCCCTTGGCTTAAATTATTTCTTTGTTACAAACATTTTGATTCTTAATTCTTTTATGGCTTATAAAGTGGTTTTTTATAATGGTTTTTTGTAATGGTTTTTTATAATGGATTTTTATAATGGTTTATGTATAGTGACTTGTTTAGTTCAACACCAAATGAAACTTTGAGTTTCTTTTTTTTTTTTATTTATTTATTTCCCACATCATAAATAGCGCTTTTTCTTTCTTTTGAGTCGATCACTAAAAAAAAAAACTGTTAACACATTCACGGAAGAAAACAGATGATATTTCCAATCACACCAAGCACAGCCCGATAGACCTACAGTAAAAGATATCGAACTAAGATTACACTCAGCAATAACACGCGTGTTTATTTTTATGCCAAGTAAAAAAAAAAACTTCAATCCCTGAAATTACACACTGAAACAATTCACTTTTCCCTTCTCCCTTCTCCAATCCAGTTCAATATGCCTCATATTTCTACTCTTTTGACTTCGCCACGGTTCCTTGTGTTGTCCATATCAATATGTCCACGTAAAAAATTGGAGGTTGATTTTTTTTCTTGGGTTGGCCGTATAGTGTTGTGGCACTTGATTTCCACTTCTTTGTTTTATGCATTATCTAGTTTCCTCCACTCCTTGATTCTTTTTTTTATTGTATTTGATGTTGATGTGTAATATCACATTCATTGTTTTAAGGTTTTATAGATGATGGCTTAGCTATTTGATTTAGGGTTAGCCAAGTAAAAAAATATACCTGGTAAATTTGAATTTGGTGCGAAAAAAATAATCCATAAAAAAGCGATGAGAAAAAAAAAAAGAAATCTTGCGGAAGAAAATACTGAGGTGTTTCCCTGGATATTTCAAGGCTTGTTAGTTTAGACAACATCAATGGACTTATCTTGACTTTCATTGCAAAAATTTAAATAGTGGCTTGTTGAGGCTTGGATATTATAGATCATAATTTTCAAATTTGTTACTATTGGTTGGATTGTAGCCACGGAAGAAACTTATATTTTGTAAGGTTTCCTTATGTGATGAATATGATATGGGCTGAGTAAATGATAAAATGAGAAAATGAGAAAATGAGTATTTTCTCATTTGCAGTTCCGTATACTACCTTTCAAAAATATTACCCATAGTACATACATCAGGAAAAACTTAAACTTTAACTGGTTTAAAGTTGTAACTTAATTGTCAGACTTGCATAATTTACCCCTAAATGCATGAACCATGAGATTTAATAAGAATCTCGATATGGTACATTTACTATAAGTAAGATAGTTCTTTGACCCTTTTATAGTTTAATACCTGATCCAAACATAACACAAACTTTAATCTGATTGCTTAACTTGTAAGTGCAAGAGAAGGAGATTTAATTAATAATAGTTTGTAACATTTAAGTAAATCCATGAAAGTTTAACTTTAGTATACTATTTAAATACAACAGACTTTCCATAAATACATCGTTTTCGTGCATTTGACAAAATTATATATATTTGGTCGTACAATGCTGGAATGTTGGTAAATGTTGGTAAATGTTGGTAAATGCAAGAAAACAAGCAACTCTTATCAAGGAAACGGAGTGTATGACAGAAATGTCTCCTTAAATAGTAATAAAACCATTCTGGAATGGGGGAAATATTAAATTGTTCGGAAATACTTGATATCAAAAACAAGTAAGATAAATCCACATTTGTAACCTGCAAAGTTTATAATTCCATGACCACTATTATACTTCTATATACTTTGAATGTAATAACATTTCGCTGCATTTTTAAATCAACAGGTTGCTGATCTTACTATTCTGGAAGTAATGACCTCCAAAAGCATCATTCCCAGGATGGACAGTTCAGAATACTGGCTCTTTACGGTTTTAATGAAATGAATTAACCATTAATCCAAGATTCAGTCCCTCACAACGAAGGACTGAATCAAGTTCCTCACGAGGCATTTGAGAAATCAAAATTAGGATAATATTTTGTTCATTCCAGAGCATTGTACAAAAATGAAAAAAAGGTAAAACCATGGAACTCAATTAAGCGAAATCATAAGCAATAACAATAATCATGGTTTCTTTCTGAATACATAGGACTGTTCCTTAGGGAAAATAGTCATTTAATAGCAAGTATTAAAGCAAATTTTTCAAAGAGCTAGCACACCAAGAATCAATGGCCATCAAACTATCAACCCAACTACCAACTAGCAGTTACCAGCTACCAACTACCAATAAACAAACAAAGCAAACAATTAAATACACCAACAATCACCTTGGACCACTTTACTTCAACCCATCAAATTATTGATTCCTAATCATGACTACAATAGATATTTCTGATTGATAGAAGCTAAAAGAATACTTCTGAGAAAAGGAAATTTTGTGTGTTTATATATTAATTCATATCTACTGGTTTTCCCAAAATCAAGGGTTTTTCAAAAATACTATCCTCTCCTGGATTTGATTTCCTGATGGAGATACATCAATCGGTTGATATAGTAACCAACTTATTTTTATATTAACTTCCGGTTTGCGGGTTAAGTGATTATTTTTCCGAAAAAAAATATTTCTTGATTATTTTTTGGTTGCAAATAAAAAAAAGAAATTACGTTTGTTTGTTCTTAATCCAAAATGAAAAAGCATTGGAGATAAAAGAGCAAGAGATACTCACTCCCTTTCAATCAACAGATGTGTAAGAAAATCATATAATAAACAAATTGTCTTGCTGAATTATTAACATTCCAATCCACAATTAGAAAGTATTATTTTTTCTTAGAAAAAAGGTTATGATCCCTGGTATGTCTAGATTTTTGGCTAAATAACAGTTTCTTTTTACCTATCAACCTACTTGGAATCTGAAAGTACAAAATCTAAAAAAGCAAAGAAATTCATTTAAATTACAGAATGTGGTTGTTGTAAGCAAGGGTCATTAAATCTTGTAATGTAGAATTTCATCCCTTGGTTGGTTTTCAATGCAAAAAAATACATTCTTGATTCAATTGTATGTGTTATTCATTTTCTAAATCTTTCAAAAATGGCACTTATGGTCTCTCTATTATTTTATTATAATATAATTTAAAGCTATTGGAAAGTCCTTTGTGAGCTAAGTTTACAATAAATTAACCTGACTTAAAATTCCCCTTTTGAAGTTGTTTAATTTCGAAAAAAACGCTGTCTCATTGTTAATTGTTAAAAAATAAATGACAATTATAACCTGTCTTTGTATTACTATTATTTGAATAAAGGATCTTAAATACTTTAAATGAAATACGATAAAAACAAAAAGGGATAAGGAGTTGTGAATGAGGAGTTTATAAAATAATCTGTTAATATGATCATTGTTTTCTCTTCGTAACAAAGTACTGAACCAAGAATAATCATTATCTAAATTTTACTTTTACGTAATTGTTCTTTTTCAACAATTTGCGTGTTTTAATCATTATTAAGTATTTCATTTCAAAAAGAATATATAGGTTATAGATCTTCCCTGAAACAAAATTATCTGCCAAGAGAATGGCAAAGGCAAGTTTTCCATTTTCGAAGATTATTACCCTAATTAGATCTATCATCAATATAATATAGACCTTAAATATCTATGATAAGCTCCTATTTTCTCATTATAAGTACCTTTTGGTGAAATAAACTATTTCACCATAATAATTTCATCAAATACATAATCTGCAAACAATTTCTTCAAAATATTTTGCAAATTTTCAACAAAATTTATCTCATTTTTCAAACTCCAATTATTCAGCCAATTCTAAACCGAATCTCACAAAACCATCACAAGCACAATAAACTTCTTCTATAAAAACAAAAATATTAATAAACTCTATTTTAAACAAGTAATACATGATTTATTGATAGTTCTAAAATCCATAATCCACGTGATACAGTCCACGTGCAACAAAAGCGTAAAATCTGAATTAGTGTTTTTACGCCCTGCTGGCCAAACGGTTAAGGCATCCGCCTCCTAAGCGGAAGACTCCGGGTTCGAGTCCCGGGTAGGGTTGATTAGAATTAGCAGTTTTTTATTATTTGTTTCTTTTATAGATTACTATAATGCCTTTAAACAAATCATATTATTTCTGCTCCATCAAAACATTAACCTTAAGTTATTTTCATATTTGTTGCTTATTTTTATGGGTTATTTTTATATTTTAATCTTTGCCAAGACGTACCCGAAGGAGATCACTAAAAAGTTTTGAATGGCTTGTAAGAAATGGTGGTTGAATACTAGTTTTTCTAACCACCAATTTTTTTTTGCAACCATCTGGGTTATATAGAATATCTAAAAGTAATCATATACTGTTCATACAAGACATTTATAATTGATATAATTGACTAGGAAACCTTATTCCATTTAAATCATGAAATAAATGCACTAGCCAAGCCAAGCCAAGCCAAGCCAAGCCAAACCAAGTCAAACCAAGTCAAACCAAGTCAAACCAAGCTAATTCTAAATATATTTCTTGGAGATTATAAACTTTAAAGCGCGAATCATATATGAATTCCACAGATTAGAAAAAAACAATAAAGTTCGCTAACATCTCTAACAATATGAATCGATCATACGTTATAATTGAAAATATAAAATATATATGTTGTGTAATACTACCTATACTTAGTTCGATTTACATAATTACTAAATTCATTACACCAGATTCTTTAAATAATTTTGCAACAGATTTTCAAATCCAATTAATGTCGCAACCATATTGTGAATCAAATCCAAACCTATGTATTTTGGGTACGGAGAAGATTCTTCGAAAAGAATTTAGATATTATGATTTGATATATATACGGTATTATATTATTGATCAATGGGATAGTTCTATTGTTTGGATATTTCGTGCTTGTATGAAGGTTGTAACATTATACGCGACTATTGATGAAGATAGGATAGAGAAATGGCAAGAAGGAGTGGAAATAATATTAGCAGTATTTAATTCAATCCTATTTCTGATTATTAAAAGCATCGTGGTTCTTAAAATGTGGATATATTTTATATTTGGTACAATACTTGCTGTAAGTGAACCTTGGGGATTAGTTTTTGATAAATTACGGATAATTTTACAAACAACAAATAACGTATATTAGGAAAAAAATATATCTAGAAACCAAATGAAAATGAACTCATATCGGGTTCTTCAAATGCCTGTAATGGTGGAGGTGATTTATTCTTTTTACTAGTCTGTTTTTCACTAGTTCCATTAGCAAAAGATTCTAATAAATTAGGTACATCTCCGCCACTTGATCCATGAACCAGTTCAAGCATTTTAATGTGGTTAACCTTTTGTGGTGAATTCCATTGGAATGTTTGTTCAGGTTGGTCAAATGACCAATTTCTTAATAGTAACAAGGCAAGATAATCACATCCCATTCTTGTATAAATCATACAAACTTTAATAATAAATTGAAATTCTTCATACTTGCTAATATTAAGCGAACCCTTTAAATAATTAATCTTCTTTTGTCTCAAATCATTAAACAATAAAATCAACACAGGATCATCTTTCAAGAAACTTTGTCCCTTTGAAGAAACAACAAGCTCTTCTACACCTCTTCCTGTAGTAAATTTCTCCTTATTATCCTCAACCATAGTTATTGGAGATTTAATTAACGCTTGAATAGATAATTCCTTATAACCCAATTGCCAAAAAATCCAACTTGTAGTCCATCTGTCTCCATTAGTTACCGCCCGGGGTAATATATAATTCTCAATAACTTTAAATAAACTACCATTCTCAGCACTAATAAATTTATCACCATGATATACTTTTGCAATGGCAATTGCTAACGGAATATCTCCTAATTTTGTTGCAATGGTACTACAACAATCATCACAAGCATCTCCAAGCAAGAAGAAATATGCAGCATCAATATATCTATGTTTACCAAGTAATACAAATGCATTTTTGAGGGCAGCTGATCTCCAACGATCTTGGGTGAAATCATTATTCAAAAATTTCAACATTTTTTGTTGTTCAGGATGATTTACTGTTCTCCACAATCCAATCAAGATTTGTTTCTTACGAAGGGCAAGATAGAATAATGAGATACGTCCACTGGGGTCTCTAGATTCACTAAATTCATTTCTTGCTGCTGATTCAAAAAGTTCAATAAATCGTTTAGTCTTGATCCAATATACTAATCCAGTAGCTTTAATATGTTCCCATTTTAATTGACTTTTGTAATATTCTTCAACAGAATTAAGTAATAATTCCTTATTATCTGAATGTAATGCCCAATTAATATCTCTCATAGATAATTTATGTTGTTTTGTAGATAATTGAAATAATTTAAATCCAATCATAAATCTAATTCCATTATCATCAAGGGTTAATAAATGTTTATCTAATTCTTTCACTATAGCAATTATGGAAATTAATGTACTTTGTTGATGCCTAGTTAACAAAGGTAACGAAATCTTCATTAATTTTTCTGTTAATAAATCAGCTAATTCATCATTAAACTTTGTAAATACATCAATTGAGAAAAGAGTACTCATTCTTCGTTGTAATATACCTTGTTTAGGTTGATCTGTCACAGCCACGGTCATTCCTTGAGTTTGATGAATTTCTTGTTCAATATCTAGATTTAAATCCCAAGATATGGAATCTCCATTCCTTAATACATGAAATAATCTCACAATAATTTTTTTAACTGAACTAACTTGACTCATGAATAATGATTGAATTAAGAATTGAGGATGATATATAGGTAAAGGACCATTCAAGACTCGAACTAAATTAGATATATCGTAAACTGCATCTTCAACAGGGAGTTCTGTCTGCTCAGTGTCTTCGTCACTATCATATTCAGAGAAACTCAACTTTTCATGATATCCCGTCATCAATTGTCTAATCATAGAATCAATAGTACTTGAACCTAATTTAACCCATCGATCATCAATAAAGAATTGATTACCACTACCAATAATTAAATATCCTCCATCTAACCAGATCAGATCTCCAATTTCATGGCTGGTAAAATCAGAAATGTCTATCTTCTTTAATGCAGCAAAAGTTGGTATTTTATTAGTATAATCATATCTCAACTGAGTATACAACATGACAAATCTGGCAAATCCAATTGATAAAATTGCATTAGATGTTAATTTTTCACTTATAAATGTCCAATCTAAATCTTTGACTGGTCCATATTCCTTGGGGAATTGTTCTTCATATTCTAATACTCCTTGTTTTATATCCCATATACTAAGAACATTCCCAGTCTCATCAATTACAGCAAATTTATTAATTATAGTCAGACCATGGATTCTACTTGCTCGTTTAATATTAGTAACTAATGTATTGGTAAGTTTCCACGAAAGTTCAGTTCCAAAATCAAGAGAATATGTTTTGAGGATACCTTCACAATCAATTGTGGAAATTAAACTTCCTGTAGGTTGTTGAATAAATGCATCTACTGTACCAATTTGATATATGTCTTCCTGTTGAGGAATATTTGAAATGGGTTGATTAAGGAATTCAATATCAATTATCTTTTGATGTTCAGTATAATGCAACGTTAAGCTCCATGCTTGAACTAAATCTTGGAAAACTGCAAATATACAATATTTCTTTGTGTTATGATCATTATCAGGCCACTGAGTCAAAATGAATGCTCTTGGAGGTCGTACAATCTGTAAATCTTCCCGGACAATCAATTCTGCAGGTTGATCATCTTTAAGTACTCCATTACAATCCCAAACACTAATATGACCATCTCGTTCAATCAACACAACAATATGTCTTCTTCTCAAACCTACTGGAGGTTCTACATCATTGATAATCACAGCATCATATATCCCGGAATTACTTTCCATTTCATGATTTATATTTAATTGGAATCTTTTAGTCACAGACATGATATTAAAGTTATCTTCAGCAAGGACAATTGGCTCCCATATATAATTATGTTGTGAAAAATTCAGAATTGAAAGTAATATGTTGTGTTTGGAAAATAATGAATTTGATTTAACCAATTTTCGTATCGATTTTGTATGTCCTTGAAATTTATTCGCTAGGAAAATTCCTGAATTATCGATATTTGCGTCTAGTAGTTTATACAAATCAAGTATATCATATCGTATTGTGTTTTTAATTCGATCATGGATTGCAAATGAAAGATGATGTATATGAGGATCATTATTTAAAAATGCAACATCTTTAATTAAAATTGGATGCAACTTAGATGTGATAAACTCTTCAGTTTGAATCAGAGTGAGTGTTATAGGCGACGATTGTTTCTTTGTATCTACTGGGAATGAGTTTGCTGTGAACCTATATGATTTATCTGGGTTTATTGGTATGAAATGAATATTATTTGGAGGACATTGTGAAATATTGGTTATAGCAAACAATTTAAATTCACCAAGCTCGGAAATAACAAGTAATAAATCCACATCATCAGTAGACATTTCATCAGTTAATTGTTTCAACAACAGTATTATATTCAGTTGTAAATATAAATTTTCAATGACAAGTATTGAACAAATCAGGGGGAAACAACTAGACAAGTCTAAAGTAGCCCAACATTGAATATGATTATGTCTACTATATTCATATGAAGCCCAAACACGTAATTGATAATCATCTGTAAATGTATATATAATATCACTTTCTTGATTTGAACAATCTATATATCCTCTGATATTCTTGATATTTGCCATTGAAGGATCAGTTATTCTTCTATGTGTGGAATGTGAATCTTCATCTTCATTTTCTTTATGATAGTGTACTCGCCAATGATATGAAGTAACATATGTTCCTTTGGGATGTTGTAAATATGAAACTTCAAACAAAGTATTATCGTCGCTATAGTTTATTCTTGTCCAAACTTTAACCATACGATCGTATACTCCACTAGTAGTCAATATTTTACTTCCATAACTTGTAACCACCACTTCAGTCACAGGATTCACTTGAGGACATTTCCAACGTTGGTTAATCTTCAATTCACCATACTCATTAAATACATGAAACAACAACAAGTGAGTATTTGTAGCTACAACAATTTCATCTTCACAACAAGCCCATTTAATACAGTTGATATTACTATCAACTTCAAATTCAAGATATTGTTGCCATTTAGGGATTTTCATATATTCGTTAACAGGACCAAATACAATAATTTTACAACCAACAGCAATTACAATACGTCCATTTTGAGAATTAACATCAATACATTGAGGATCTTGATCAAGATATATAGTTTGTAAATTCTTATCTATATTACTAGGATTTGGTTTCTTATTTGTTGGTAGTAAAGTAGCTCCAGTTATTATTAGGTTGTTTCCTGAACCATATACTAAGAAATGATGGTTTTTCCAATTGCCCTGGGAGATTGAATGTGCTGATTTGTTGCCTTCTCCAGGAACAAATGTGATAGTCATGAAGATAAGTGTTTATTCAAAAGAAGAAACAGGTTTTATAGGGGTTAGGAAGTGAAAATGGGTTGGGGTAGGAAGTAAAAATTGTTATTGGTATTCTTTTTTTTGTACCAGAAACGTGGCTTATATGCAGGAATAAGCGAAATTCAGCCAACCATTGATGATTCAGTAATATTTAGGTAATCAATAGTATATATTAACATTTTCTAAGTGTGAGAATTGATATATTGTCATACCTGTTTATTCAAGGGAGTATTTATATTTGTTGTTAAAATTTCCTGGTAATACACTTGGTAGCACGGATGTCAGTAGTAGTTTTAAAAAAGATTTTAAACCCCGACAGACTCGTACCATAAACTATATAAATACAAAACATATAATGGGTGCTAGGTATGTTTAGACAAATATCTCACAGGTATAATCAGACACTTTCTTACTAACTCCTTCTCTAGTTGCAAAGATCAAAAGAAAGCCCTTGCTATTTGTCTTCAACGATCTCCTTGTGTTCTAATAGAAAGACATACTCCAAAGGAATGCATAACTGATCCAGAACTTAAGAAGGACCTTCCTGAATTATGTGTTCATAATTTCATGGCATATATGGAATGTAGACATGGTTGGTTTGATATGAGAAAGCGTATGAGAGGTAATGCACCTATGTCAACTGGTAAATATGATGAACCTTATGAACATTTAAGTTCAGGAGACTTTGACCCTCACGAAGAAATGAAAAAATTGGATATTTTAAATAGGAATTTGTCTAGACAGAGACAATTAAAAGAACAAGAAGAAAAAGCTAGATTGAGAGGAGAGATTCGTTAAACAGTTATTTTGTATATAGTCTATAAATGTTTATCTCGTTCTTGTATAAGTTGGTTAATAAATTTTTTAAAAATTGGATTAAATTTGGACAAATTGGTAAATACTGAATTCAATTCAATAATTTTATTAATATGTTCAAATAATTTTTCATCTTTATCTTTTTCTAATTGAGATTTTATAGAATCAAATAATATTTGTAAATCATCCTGAAATTGTTCCACAGTGTATGATTCTTTCTTTGATAATGAATTACTAATTAATTCAAATATACTCAACACTTTTACCAAATTAGCCTTGACTTGCTTTAATTGAATTAAATCATTAATAGCTTCATTCTTGCCTTGATTCGTATCCAAATTCTCATTAACACTAGTTAATTCATTTTGTAATGAAACTATAGAATGGTTGAGGACATTGATATGATATTGTAATCTAGTTAATCCACTATCTTCTTTCAGATATATTAACATATTTGACTTGTTCAAAGTGTCAAGTTTATGTTTTAAATTATGATTTGATAATTCGTTAGTATAATAATCTAGGTGAATAATTAATTGTGAGATGTCATTAGATAATTTTAATAGCGAGTTTTTAGAATAGGCTGACATTGGTGTGGCAACTGCGGATAATGAAGGAGATGTTGAGATTGAATGAGGAACAGTTATTGATTGTACGAGTTTGTCAATATATGCTGGTGGATTAAAGTCATTGTCAAAGAACATTGACAAAGATTCTTCTATTGTATCTTCAGACATGACCTTGTTGTGTTGATATATATGAGAAGTGTGTATAGTGCGAAATATTTAAAACTGTTGATAGAAAAACAACGAGGTGTTGCTTCAAGTAGGGCACGTCCAGGTAGTGAAAGAAAAAAGTGTATAAATAGAAGATGTAGTAAAGTAAAAAAAAAGTTTAGTAAAGTCTTGACACGTTGGAAATATTACAGTTTCAGCCTTGTCCTGGGGCACAGTTGATACGGTTGATACAGTTGGCACAGTCGGCACAATTAACACAGTTGACGCCATCAAATTCACAGTCTCTGCAACGCACTACTCTACAAAAGATATTCAATAATCATATAAATATTATTCCTATAAAAAGCAACTTACAACTTAGCCTTTGGTCTTGGATCTAATTGTTTAAAGACAGATTCTAAAGCAGTTGCCTTCATCATATTTCCCTTAATTTTTAATTTACCATTCATGAATAATTTTTGACCATTAGCTTTACCATTAGCTAATTTAACAAAATCAACATCCTTTAATAATAATTGAACATCTCCCTTTGGTGGAGAACCTTCAACTTTAGTTAAAGTACCTACTTTCTTTAAATCTAATAACCAAGATACTTCTTTACCTTCTTTATTCTTTAATGTAACTACAAGAACAGCATTAACTTGTTTAATTGCAGTAGCAACCTTGTCTTTATCTTGTAAACCAGCATATAATTCTTCCCATAAGGCAGAAGCGTTGAAACCATCAGCAGAAACAGACATTGTAATTTAATATGATTTTTTAATAAAAAGTTGCTATAATGAAATTATTAGAATCGTAGAAATCTGGGGGATATGAATATGGTTTTATATATGGTTTGGATAATTTGGGGTAAAACAGTTAAATTTGCATATGAAAAAGTATTACGATTTTTTTTTTGAATTTTTTTTGTATTTTTGCTTTGCCTTGGATAATTAAGAAAAAGAAAATTATAAATGGGAATATTGTAACATTATTGGAATTTTGTTGGATATTATCGCTTGTATGATTTGACAAGTGCCATGTGAATTCTACTTCATAATTAATTTAATAATTCCGGTGGGATTTTTCACAGTTACATTATCCCAATTAAGTAATTCTCTAAATTTTTTTTTACCTAATCGAGTGGGATTTTTTTTATCTCGACCGAGGTCATCATACCCAACCAAACCTATGTAAATAGAAGCACAACATTTAAGATCACAAAAACTACTATCGGCATAAGTTGCTATGATATGAAACTGTTGGGACAAACAATGTTCTAGTCACAAGCATGTTGAATTCGGAGTTATATTTTTCAGGTGGGGGAGGGGGGGGGGAACTATGATTATACCCGTTTTTGCAACTGGACAAAAAGTAGGAGCTTTCAAACTTTCACAAGCAATTCTGTAGTATCCTTTTATACAACCAAATCTATCTCCGAGAAATCTATTTAGATAATTCTAAAAAAATACGTCACATGGTTAAATGCAAATGATGTTTTATTTTTTTTTAGTATTTATTAACATTACTGGGGTTTAGTTGATCTTTATGCATGCAATTATACCAGATACATAAATACTCTTCCCCTCATGAATTGAACTCTACTTTATATCCCTTGCATGGCATCTAGGATAGTTGAACTACAATTGTTTCTATACAATTATTTCTGTACAATAGCTTCTGTACAATAGCTTCTATATAATAGTTATACTATTGAACTGATTAAAGGATCAAAAAAGATTGATCTGTATGAAGGTAATAATACCAACTACACAATTCTACAGTAAACCAGCATAACGAAAATATAAACAAAGATCTAACTTTCCATTTCCCCTTTAAACCAATTCCCCAAAGTTAAAGCTGGCATTTTTTTAAAAAGGTTATACTCCAGATCATAATCATCATCTTTAAATTCAATAGTTTTTATTTTATTTCCAGCCAAAGAGAATTTCTGGATTTCAATGTGATAGGGATCTTGAAATAAAACTCTTGTTATTCTGTTATAAGACAAATTTAAATCTTGTAATTGTATAAGGCACTCAGGAAATAAAAATATTGGACCTAGCTGATTGTTGCTAATGTTTAATATTTTCAAACTGGTAGGAATGAAATCAATGTCAATATTGTTCATTAAACACAGAGATATATCTAATTCAACAAGTTTAAAGTCATAATCCTTCTTGAATAAAGGAAACAGCGGCGAAATATTGTCAATTGAGTTGCGCTGTAATCCCAAACGGATAAGATTAGGAGGGATGATCCAATCTTTCAAAGAAGTTATCTTGTTGCTCCAAA
Organism: Spathaspora arborariae UFMG-19.1A; assembly: GCA_000497715.1. Taxonomy (NCBI): domain Eukaryota; kingdom Fungi; phylum Ascomycota; class Pichiomycetes; order Serinales; family Debaryomycetaceae; genus Spathaspora; species Spathaspora arborariae. The sequence goes on from KI547147.1 coordinate 170,156, forward strand.
GACACAATTTAGTCAAATTGATAAGCTTTTCCCAATCTTTATATGATAATATATCGTTAATATTATTTTGCGTCAAATCTAAAATCTCAAGGGATAATGGGAATTGAAAATTCTGTAAAGTGGATATCTCACAAAATCTCATGTCCAATTCAGTCAAGTTTGTGGGAAATTTAAGTCTAGGTCCGTTATTCTCCCAAATCCAGGAGTTTTTGGTTATACGTAAAGTTTTCAAAGTTTGAGGTAATGATATGAGGTTATAAGTGTTACTAAGATTATTGAAACCCAAATCTAAACGTTTCAATCTTGGTGGCCATCTAACAGTTTCATTAATTAATTCTAATTCATCGTCATTTAATTCGTTTTTATTGAGACATATAGTTTCTAGACTTGATGGCCATGATTTACCCTCGATACTTTTAATTTTACCAGAGATAATTGTTAATTCCTGTAAACAACATGGTAAATCATCAACTATGATAGTTGTTAATCCAGTTTCTATCAAGGTAAGCAGCATCAAATCTTGTGGTAAGTTATCTTTCAAAATTGAAAAATCTATCATGAAAATCAGTTGCAATGATAACGATTCAAGAGTTTTGGGGAATATAATTGATGAAATATCCTTAATATTAGTCCCCACCAATTCAAGATGTTTCAAGTTTTTAGGGAATGAAACATTCTGCCATTTTTGAAGTCCATGATACCAAAACACAATCTTTTCAAGATTAGGATGTTTTACCAAATGTTTTACACTTGGTAGTTTCAATTCTGTATGAGAACAATTTAACCATGATAGATTTGGAAATGACAACAAACACTTGAAATCTTCACTGGTAATGATTGTACACTCTAACATGATTATTAATTTACCAGATTTACAAATTCGATCATAATAGCTGTCTAATATTTACTTTACTCCAGTAAAATTTCGATCTTGGCTTGAAATAATCAATCGTTTAGGAATGATATCTGGGAGATATTCCAAGAAATAAACTATATCTGAGCCTTTCAATTGGACTTGTTCCAGGGATTCTAAACGATTACGACATCCACTACTCATTAAGAAATGAAGTTCATTCTTGCAATAATTGCGAGTTGCCAAACGGATATTCTCATTTGGAAAGAATATAAACACCATAATTAGATATTTCAGACTAAGTAAGTCAAAAATCCCGTGTAAGATTTGTTCAGGAAAATATGGAAAGAAATTAGTTAGGAATGATATTAATTCGTCTTTCATTTTGATAAAGTCTTGGATTGATACTTTCGTTCGACTTTACAGGTACCATGGGAATTCCATTTAAATAAATGTCTTCTATTTTGACTAGGTTTATGGAAATTCCACTTAAATCTATGCTTGCTTTGGAATACATAGAATTATGTTATTTAGCTTAACATATTTGCAATTTCAAGGAAAGCCCAAGGATTTCAAAAGACTGCAAAAAAAAAAGATTATAATCTAGAACTAGCTCTACGGATATTACTATTGGGAAAATATATGAAAAATAAAAGCAAAAAGTCTCTACCAAGCAGTTCAAGTACTAGGGCTAGAATGTGCCCAGGAAAATTTGCGAAGGACTTAGTCAGAGGTGCCATTAGTTCATTGTTCTTCATAGTCAAGGTATTTTACAAGTGTTTTAGATACACATATTTTATGCTAATGCATAGTTTGGTATATTTTTATACACTGATTTTTAATAGGAAGCTCCAATAACTTAATTGACTGCAACGTTGTTTCGATATGACGATGCCAATTTAAGTCAAAAACAGTGAGTTTATTCCTCCACATAATCTTCTTGATGATTTCGGAATTATGTTGATCACTGGGAGAGGTTTGGGAAACACTAACAGACTAAGAACTATCATTGGTTATTCAGGTTTTTTTTTGACAAGTACCAATTCGCTTTTAGGTAAAGATCTGCAAATACCGGCACCGGAGTAACTTAATCACATCATTAATACTACGTATGCCATTAGTTCCTTAAGTTAGATGGAATATAGAAACACATTAATCAGTATTGTAACAATCTGTGTTAAATAGCATATATAATTCTTTTGGGTTTGCATATAAGTTGTCAATTATATATGGCATATCCCACGAGAACCTCATCCAGAGATTTGTTCTTTTTCAATAATAAATATCTGCCAAGTTCAAATGAGCTCTCCATGATTCTAATGATTTCTGTTTGGATTTGTTGATTTCTACACGATTCACCAGCAAGGTTAGATAAGAGCAGTGCATGACTGTGCATATAAAACGACTTACCCTAACAAATCAACTGAGATTCTCATCATTTTCGCCGGATTTATGTAGCCTCAATGTTTGTGACGTTTTGCCCCTTGCCCCCATAGTAATCTATGGACGATTTTGTTGATTTCCACACGATTATATGCATGTATGATTTAATGTCATTACGAAGATATAAAAAAACTCTGCATGATTCTATCGATCTCTACACATTTCTAGTGATTTCTAAAAGATTGAATGTATGTCAACCTTTGTGGGGTTTTAAACTCATAAAAACTTTGCTCGATTTTATTGAATTCTACAAGGTTACAATGGTTTCTTCAAGATTCATGTAGGAGTTCAGAAAATAACACTAGTGCCTCAAGGAGTGGTTGGTTATATTGTACTGCAAAATTATCCATAAAAATTACACACAACCTATTAAAGAATAAATGCCTGGGAAAGCTTCTGATAGGGTATGGTAATTAAGAGCATCATTAAACATCTTCCAACTGAAAGATCATCAACTGTTATTCATTGATTCCTTTACCTTGTACTTCAAATTGTTACCACCGAAACCAAGGCAACTTTATTTTGACGTGATATAGGGCAAACCAACCTACATCGAGGTATATCATATTGTAGAATTAAACACAATATTTCAACATGGATCCACTCAAATCCATGGGTAAATGATTGCAGCGACATATTTTGTAACTAGTAGAAAGTTTACAGGACTGTTTTACATACTACCACTACTCATTGGTTATGTTAACATGGATTCAAAGACTTCTTAGAATACTTACTATGAAATGTTAATTCATACCATATCCTGCATGCAACAAAATCCTGCACACAATCTCTTTACTATATATTTTTTTTCAATATAAGACATCGGAAACATCATCAAAAACATCACTTGATCTATAACTGACCAAACACACCAATGTCCTTCAAATCAGAAGCTTCTAAATACCAAGCTGAATCAACAGTATCCAAGTTATTCTCCTCTATACTCAACACAACTCCTGAAACAACATCAACCACAGGCAATTTATCAACTACGCAAATCTTAGCTAATCAATTTAATCATACTACCCAGCAGAAGAAACGGAAACTGAATAAGAAAATAATCAAGAATGTTGATCGCGATAAGAAATTCTCCAAATTTGTGAAATATACCCTTATAAAAAACAAAACTGAACATACCCCTGAAGAAATCAAATATTTGAAAAAATTAGCTAAGAAGAATGTTGCTCAATTACAACTGGTGAAAGTTGATGATATGATACAGGAGGAGTTGAATGAAGTGAAAGGTCAAGTATTGGCAGAAATAGTTAAACCTAAAACTAAAAGAAAGAGAAGAACTGTCGTGAACAGTGACAACAAGAAGAAATTTGATGATTTTGATAGTAAAGTTAAACGAGGATTTATTTCAGTTCCTGGATTAACTCCAGGTTTAGCTCCTGTAGATTATAACGAAAGTGATTCAGAATAGGTGTATATATTTGTGTCTATTTAATAGAAAGTTTTATTTTAATTCGTAAATTAATTGAATTAAATCGATTGCCAATTTTCTAACCAGTCTTTTCTTATCATCTAAACAACGACGAAGTTCAATCAATGCATTTCTTTTCTCACCATGACCATTTTTAAATAATACTAATAAATTAGATAATGCCAATACACGAACACTCTCATCATTTACTTTACTCTTTGTTGTGGCAATTTCTAACAATTTTGGAACGAGTTGTTCAACGTATGTATCTAATATCGTGTCATCTTCATTAAGGACAACATTAATCATCAGTAATCCCAGTTTAAGCACAATTTTGTTGTCACTATGTATACATGCCATAATCACAGGACCTAAACTCAGTAAATATCTTGTTAAAATTGTCGTTGACACATTTTCAATAACTAATGCAAGGGCAATTAAACAATTGTGATTGGAAGTATGAGGGAGTAATTCAGGAAGAACTAATTGGAAGATTCGTTGTTTATATAAAGGACGGATGTTTAAGTTACGAACTTTCGATATATGTTTGGGAGTAGTCGATGTGAAAATGTCTATATCTATGAATAATACTCGGAATGCCTTGGCGGTTATAGACGTAGGGTTAGCAGTAAACTCACTGATAAATTGAGTGAGTTTGTCAAGACCAGTTGGATCAAGTTTAAGGAGTAATCCCTTGAGTATCCATATATAAATTTCAAAATTAATATCAGATGATTTGTCGATAATAGTAATACTTCCAAATTTATTCACAAGTAAGGAAATTCCTTGTAAATATTGAATACGAATATATTCATCTCGTACATGTTTCACAAGTTCAATCATTGATTCAATTACTGAATCAACATTTTCAAATTCACACTCACGATCGATAGAAGAAATAATCTTATTAAACAAAACAATATATTCTGACTCTTGACTCAATAAATTTCCTTCAAACTTAATCTTGGTAGTTTTGTCAGTTATAAAAATATCAATAAAATCATTCAATACAGTTTGATGTTTCAATTTTTCAATATATCGAATAATTAAACTAACCAAGGTTGAGCTAGATTCCATTAATGAATAATCTGGAGATAATTTGAAAATATTAGTTAGGAAAGTTGGTATGAAATGAACATACCATGAATCAGTCAAAAATTGAGTACGTTCAGTTACTTGATTTATAAGTTTAATTAAAGTATTAACAATAACAGTGAACACATTAATCTTGTCTTCATGGGACAATTCAGCATTGTTGAATGTGGAAAGTCTTGCTAATAGCTTTATGGAAATAACTTCCAAGATTGGATAGTTTATACAAAGTTTCCCAAGAGTAATAAGTTTACTCTCAACTTGGGAAACGTCTTCAAGTTCACCAAGAATTGGTGTAACAATCAATTCAATTGCCAATTTTGTAATTCTTGGTTCAGCCAAAGGTTCAGCAAGTCCAAAAATACAAGCATCAACAATATCATCTGGGGAATTATTTAATAAGATTTGTTGGAAATGATTCATGATTAATTCAAGTTCAGTAGTGTTTAAGAAATTCTTCATTATGATTAAATTGACTAATTGTGAAATCACCTTCTTTGGTAAGCTTGTATCAATGTTTGAAGTAAGTAAATGACTAAGGAATAGTAACATATGATCTTTGTAGTTGGATAAATGGGTTTCTTCTTGAGCAAGAGTATAATATGCCAAGAATATATATTCTAAATTATCAACTAATTGACCTTGTTGTTCAATATTTAACAGAATATCTTCAGTATCTTTTGATTTAGTGGGTTCTATATTAAAGAACTTCCCCCAAACATCATAACTAAACAACTTGTCCACAACAAAGTTAAATCTATCAAGTCTAGTCTCTGCTAAAACTCCTAATATAATCATCGACAATTTAGTTTTGTTCGTGATGTTAATTAAATTTGGAGTCAATTCATGTAAAATCATTTCCAACATCAGTTGAGAATCTGTAACTCTATTTAAAAGATTCTTGACAATTGCTAATGTCAATATAATTGATTTGATCTCATCATTATCATCAATTGCTTGGTAATCCTTAGGGATTATTGAATTAGTACTCACTGGTAAATTTGTATTATGTAATACTTCAAATTTAACTGCATTCCAAATTGTTACCCAATGTTCATCTATTGTTTCAGAAGAATAACTTTCAACACACAAGTTTAACGTGGTAAGTACGTCATTTCTAATTGTTGGATTTGTTGATGTAAGCTTTTCAATTAAGTTAGTTATAGATTCATTAACAAACAAACTCTGCAGGGCAATTGTTCTAGAAAGAGCTTGTTTTAAATCAACACTAGTAATTTTATAAGGATCATTTGCTGGAGGGGTGAATGTAATTGGGAAATAGCAAAAACAAACATCAAATAAATCATCTATTAATTGTTGATGAAGTTGATTCTTGACATCAAAAGCAAATTTCTCGTTAATTTTTGTATTTAATGCAAACGAATTAAGTAAATTTCTGGGATCCTTTTCACCCAGAGCAATATGAATAAATGATTTGATAAACAATTCATCAGGATTTGTTTTATCAAGTAATGAACTTAAAATCAAGAAAGTTTCATATCTAATTTTGGCTAAATTCTTCTTTGGCAGATAATTTTCAACCAACAGTTTTAAGATTTTCTCATTATCTCGAAAATTATTCATTTTGATCAAAGAATTTAAAGCTTGTAATACAAATGGTAAACTTAACTTGTCCTCTAGTTTAACAAGCATAAAATCAACCATAACTCCAATATCTTGACGAGATAACTTTGTCACAGGAATACCAGCCAATACTTGAGAAAGACACAGCATAGATTTACTTCTAATCATGTCAATATCTGAAGTTAAAGTCTTGCCTAGACTTGATATGAATTCAAGTAAAGTAATTTCATTTGTTGTTATAAGTGACACTAATTCGGAAATATAAACTGAAGAGGAGTTTTCTGTAGAGGAAGTGGTAGTTTCATCAGTTGATGTTGCTATATATTGGTTTATAAGTGTTGGTATATCATGTATTGTTTGAGACATTGTTTGGTTTACTAAGCATTTGCTGGTGGTAAAACTGTTGTAAAAAAATTTTACATTTTTTTTTTGGTGCCAAATTTGACGTGAGTGTGGAAGGCAAATTCTAAAACATAAACATGATTTCTTTTTCAATATCAATCAAAGTAGTTTTAGGAGATCTAATTGAAGCTGTATAGATGATACAATTGTTGTTGTATTAGTTGTCAATGGACTGTCCATATATATATTTCGTTATATGAGCAGTTTGTTAACACCTCGTACTGGGAAGGGTAGTAACATCTCTACAGGATTAGGTTGACCTCCTAATTAAACGAGTAAATGTTGAGAAGAAACAAACAAACAAACAAACAAGATACCAAAGTAAATATGATTGCGGCATATCTTCAAACATATATAATAGTTGGATCTTTAAGACAAACGTATAAGATGAAGCTTGATTTGGTTGTGAGTATAAACTTTTGTTGATATACTTTTAATAATAGTATCTAATCACTCTTGACTAAAAACACAACAACAGTAGAAGCGCTTGGTAGGATTACTATTAACTGATATAGTGAATAATACTTGTGGAAAACCCTTGTGGAAAACACTTGTGGAAAACACTTGTGGATACCACTTGTGGATATCACTTGTTTACAACTAAATTTCTTAACTGTTGCAAATTGGACTTTGTGCTTGGATCAATTGTGATAATTTCAAAACTCAAATAAAAGAGACTATGTTATACTAATGAGTTTCTGTTCCTAGATTATACCATTCAAACAACTTCCTTGTGCTGTATAGAGTTATTTTGTGTTCATTTGGTTATAGCTTTCGTTGTAAAAGCTTTACCGCGAATAGCTCTACTACTAATTGCCCTACTGCGAAAGGTCTACAACTCTCGTTGTAAAAGCCTTTTCCGCGAAAAGATCCACCACACAGGTCGCACTAAAATTACCACAGATCGTACTAAATCCGCGCTAAATCTCAACCAAAGAAAAAAGAATTAGCCCCCCTACACATAACAATCACAAGAAAGAAAAAAAAAAACAAAAACAAAAGCTAAACAAAAGTATATTTGTCTACAAATAAATCACTACTCCTATTCCATATACCTTTAAAACATTCGTTAACTAACAAAGTAAGTTAACAATATGATTGAGATTCCTGATTTGGATCAATTATCTCTTGATTCTTCAAATTTAGAAGACGCTCAAATAATCCAACCATTTCTGATGAATCATGTTACATCTTATCCAAATGAAGATATTATTCCAACACCCTCAGACACTCCTTTATCTCATACAACAATTTCACAAATTGACGATTCAAGCTATATAAATCCTTTAGATCATGAGCCTGAAATGAATGAAGTGGAAATAATAGACGATGAAGTTGAATATGAAAATACAAATGAATATAATTCTGGTCAGATTCTAATTTCAAATAGTCCAGTTGCCTCGACAGGTTTATCATTTATTCCTGATAATATTCAAGAACATACAACTACTTTCAAATTACAAGATCTTCCTGTATCTACACAACCATTCTCGTTTAACCATGAATTACCAGAACCACAAATACTTTCAGATCATGAAGATGAATCTAAAGATCAATTGGGACAACTAATGGAAACCCCACCAATATCAAGTCACGCATATTCCAATGTTCCTACACTGGCACCCCTTTCAATTTCACAACAATTAGCATCACCAATCTCAATTATTCCTCTACGAGATCATACAGAACCTTCACCACAATTACCACCACCTTTATCATCAAATTCATTACAAAAACTTACACTCAACAATGGAGAAGAATTTGGATCAATACGAAGAGAATTAGCTACTGATGCAAAAACTCCAGCAGAATATACCTTACACATTGTATTCACACAATTTGTTCGTCATGCTGAACGTAAATTAAATCTTTGTCTTGAATATCCAATAATGGAAGAACCACCAATTTTGGATTTAATAGCTGAAGGCATCGATCCTCAATTTGATAAAATCGTGGCATCATTAGGGTATATTGCTCGAAGAAAACCTAAACCTGTTATTGATAGTGTTATGTTTTGGAGGAAAAGTAAGAATGAAGTAGCTACTATGGCTGCTAATGAAGTTGAACGAACAATTGCAATAGCCAAAACCAATCTTATGAAGATTAAAAGTGAATCAACAGTGACACCTGAGAAACCGGGTATTATCAAAAATAGTAATAATGCAGGTAGATCTAAACGAAGTCTTTCACTAATGAGAACAAAAAGTCTTTCTAAATTAACTCATCGTCGAAATCAATCAGCAAATATGATTCAACCGAAACCACCACCACCATTACCCTCTGACACTGAAGAGTTTTTAAAACAAAAGTATTTTTATGATGAACAAATAAATCAAGCTCGAGAAACAGCAATACAAGCAGATAGGAAATCATTAGCTTCAATATATATCTTATGTCGTGTTCTTATTGAAATTGTCAAACAAACATCATTTGAAGTAATGGGAGAAGATCTAGGTGATAAGCTTGAAGAAATAGTATACACACAATTGAAAACTACTGACCCTATAACAACAAGTCAATCCTTTGTCCGAGCTGCTAATTGGAATTTATTTGCTCAATTATTGGGATTTATGTCACAGCGGAGATTCTTAAGTGTGTCTGATCGATTTATTGCTGATTTAGAGAAGATTCCTAAACAGATTAATCATGAAGATGAACCAAAATTACATTTATTAATTAATGGAATGAGATATTTAAAGCTAACCAATTATCCCTTGGAATTATTTGAAGAAACAGCCGAATTTATTAAATCATTGGCGAAATTCTTTGATCAATCAACTAATGAAACGATATTGTATGCATATTGTGAAGTATTGAGTAAATTATTATTACCATTAGCGAATATTTTAACTGCTGAAACAAACCACCCAACTTGGGTTGAAGGAATTGAACGAATTTATAATAAAGCATATAGAATTTGGAGACATATTACAAGGGGAAATGCTGGTGTGGCAACTAGTGCTTCAGTAACTACCCCCACACTGACAACATGGCCAATAAATTCAATAGAAATATCAAATAATGGATGGGCATATTCTTTATATCTTATGACATCAGCATTATCTGTATCAAGAAAAGAATTATTTTCTGAAACATGGTATCGAGTTATCGAAGACAATAATCTTAAATTAAAACCAAAGGTTGATGTCGAAGATAAAACAACATACATAATATGCATATCTCGATTAATTTGGGTGTACATTAATAGATTGCCCGATTCTTTAAACAATACTATTAAAAGACTCGATGGATTTTTTGAAATGTTGTTGTTTAATAATATGACAAAAAAACATCATCAATGGATTGTTAATGATAAGTTTTTAATTAGTTCTCTTGTTGAATTGATTAGAATTATTGGATATACCCATTTAAATTATACTTTGGATAATGTGTTGCTTCGACTTTTAAAATTAAGCTTCAATGGAAGTACGTTGGATAATTTGTCTCCGGAAAAGTTAATGTTGGTAATTAAAAGTTATTTACTTATATTACACGATTATGAATTAGGTAAAAAGCCAAAGTTTCCTACAGATGAAATAATTTCAAATGAAAAGAATGAAAATGAAGATGAAATAAATGAATTTACATTTATAGCCAAGAATAGTACTAATGTTGCCTCACATGAAGAAATATGTCGAAGTTTAGGTAATTTATTGAAATTATTAGATTTTCAATATGGAATAGATGTATGGGGAACAAGACCTACCAACAACACTGCCAATGAACTGATTTTATCCGCAAAATCACAATCATCATTTAGTTTCCATTTTAATTTAGATTCAACAAATTCATCAAAATCACTTAATATAGAATTGTTTGCTAGTGTAATTGAAGCTATTCCTTGGACGATGACTGATCCTCAAATTTGTGGAATCCCATTTAAACATATAGTTGATATATTAACTAGAAGTGCAGTACATACCAATAGTAAAGTATCGCAAGCAGCTATAGGTGCATTAAAGAAATTAGCTTCAAGACGAAATCCAAGATTATTAACAGTTTTTGCTCAAAATGCATTTCAATTCAGTGATAAAATTGGGATTCCTTATAATGCAGTGTATTTTAATTCAAATGAATATATTCAATTATTAAAATTGTATGTGGAATTATTGGCATGTTGGTTAAACCTGTTTCAAATAAGTCAACGTAAGAATAAGACCAAGAAAAACCCACTTGCACAAGATGATGAATTAATGAATAAAGATGTATTGAATGATTTGTATCAAATAAATCACAAGACTGAAGAGTTGGTAATTAATACTCCGAGAGAAATCAGTGATGAATTAGAATGGCAAACTATAATTGCTTTGATTGAAGAAGTTGAAGGACATGGATTATTCTTTGTTTGTTCTCAAGAACCAAAAATTAGATATTATGGAGTGTCTATATTAAAATTAATGGAACTGTTTGATGAAGCAATATATACTATTATGGATGAACCTACTCCAACAAAAAATCATTCTCGAAGTTCTTCTAAGTTTGCTGCGGATGTTGGCACACGATTAATTCATGTTTTAGAAAATACAGATTTCTTGGAATTAATTAAACCATATAGAAAAGAATTAAGTTTACCTGAACGTACCCGATTAACCAAGATTAAAAATAAAAAGAATATATTGATAAGATTAGCTGAATCTGATTATGGAATAGATTCAACAATTTGGTTTAGATTGTATCCAAAATTACTAGATATTTTCTTTGAAAAATGTCCCATGCCAGTTGCAATTTGTCGAAATATAGTTTGTGTTAGTTTAGTTCAATTACATGAACTGATTTTAGAATATTCCGAAAGCTATCGAGGTTATACAAGCTCTTTATTTACAAAACCTACAAACAATATCCTGCCTGAATTATTAGTCTATCAATGGAAATTATATTTAATATTTGCTTGTTGTTCATTAACTTCAACCAATGATCAGGAATATCCTTCCCAAGTCAACCAACTCATGGCCGTAAAAAATCAT
>KI547147.1:182063-201092 GCA_000497715.1 Spathaspora arborariae UFMG-19.1A
CCGTAAAAAATCATTACAAATATATATCCAACATCAAAAAATTACTAGTGCAAGATCAGTATTTAAAATGGTGTTACCATTACTTAGATCACCCCAATCTATGGTACGTGATGCTGTGATTTCAGGATTGAGTCATATTAATATAAATATTTTCGATACATTTTTAGAAACTATTCCTCAAAATGAATGGAATCCAGATTTAAAGAAAAGAGATGCGGGTCAAGATAGATTAAATATTGAAATCATTCACATATTAATGAATTTAACTGAAAGGTTTACGGATGTAACTATTTATCAAAATGAAAATATAATGAATACTTTGGTATCTATAGTCAAAAATGTAAAGAACTTTTTAAGTGCTAGTAATATTCAAATTGATTTTGAATTTCAAAGATTACGTCGTTATTTTTGTGGTTTTTTGGAAAATGTATATACAGGTGTGTTACTGGCTTCTGATGTAAATAAATGGTTACCATTTGAAGCGAGAATTGGATGTTTTAACTATTTAAAGGAATGGAGTGGATATGGTCAATCTCGAGGAATAACTGATGATAGATATACACTAATTAGTAATAACATCCTGACTAAAGATAACGCTTCAGCATTGGCTATACTTGAACTTGAAAGAAAACGACTTCAGCTTGCTACATTAAGTTGTATGGCAGTATTATGTTCAGGAGAAATAAAACAAAAGATTGAAGTTCCTGGGAATTTAGCAGTTGTTTCATTTGACATTCCTGGAATTATGAATTGGATTAGAGAATTATTTGATTCTGATGTTGAAAAAATTAATGAAATTGGGAAAACAGCATTGAATAATATTTTGGATATGAATTTTGATAATCTGGAAGTATATTATGAAGTTATCAAACAATGTTTTCTGAGTGATGCCAAGATTACTCAAAGTTATTTCTGTATATTTGTCGAGGTGTTTATCAAGAAACATTCTCAACTGGAAATTCCTTATGATTTAATATGTCTTGGTGAATTCTTGGTAGGACATGAATGTATTGAAGTTAGGAAATCATCAATGAAATTATTGAAATTTATTGAACAAAAACATTTTAATTCATGTACATTGGATAGATTTACTGAAGCAGTAAGTAGTAAGAATCAAATTGTGTACAAACGAGCATTATTTGATATAAGTACTCATTTAAAATTATTGAATCCGGAAATGATTTTTCAAAAAACAAGTTATATGACAAAGTATTTTAATTTAGTGGGGAATGCATCTAGACGAGATATTTTATCATGTTTATTACCCTGGGTACAAGATATTGTATTGAATTATGTGGAAACAGATGAAGATGTAAAGACTCCAAAATTAGACGATGCAAGTATTATGGTGTTGAACAATTTATTTGAAATTACTGTGAAATTCAGTTCCAAGATTTCCAATGAAGTTGAAGCATTATGGATATCACTTGGAAACAGCGATCTCAACTTTGACAAAATTATTGAATTTGTAATGATGAATTGTTTACAAAGGAAAAATCCCATGTTTGTGCAATATTCTCGACAAATTATTGACTATTTGACATATTCACGACCAGATCCTACTTTTGTGATTGATAAATTTATTAATAATTTACAACCGAGAATGATGGTACCACCCCAATCTCAACCTATAGATGATGAATTACAAACCACCTTCCCTTATGTTGCTGATTTAAGTAAGGTAATTCCTAAAAATGAAAAAGATGCTGTTTTTTCAGTTGGTCAATTATCCCTTATTTTCCTAGTTGATTTATTTACAGTAAAGAATGATATAATGCTTGAAAAATTACCTTTGTTATTACATATTGGATTTTCCTTATTGGATCATTATTTAGTTATTGCTCAAGAACTGGCAAAATCTTTATTAGTACACTTAATCCATGCCGTTGCATTCAACGCTCCAGGGGCAACTCAATGTATTGAAAGTCTTCGACAAAAGGATTATATTAAACATTTATGGGTATATGATGATTTAAACAATGATAAAAAGGGAGCACGTACCCCTAAAAATATGGATTTGCTCGTGAGAAATGTATTGGCAGTGTTTGTTCAAGTTTCACCTACAATTCAGGATGATTGGAGTAGTGTATCATTAAAATGGGCCACGACATGCGCCGTTCGTCATATTGCATGTAGATCATTTCAATTATTCCGATCGTTATTATCATTCTTAGATCAAGGAATGTTAAAGGATATGTTACATCGATTATCAAATACTATTTCAGATGATATTGTTGATATTCAAGGTTTTGCCATGCAAATATTAATGACATTAAATGCAATTACTGCAGAATTAGATTCAGAAAAATTAATTGATTTCCCGCAATTGTTTTGGTCCAGTGTAGCATGTTTAAGTACGATTCATGAACAAGAATTTATTGAGGTGTTATCAACCATGAATAAATTTGTTTCCAAGATTGATTTAGATGCTCCTGATACTGTATCATGTTTGATTTCCACTTTCCCACCAAAATGGGAGGGGAAATTCGAAGGATTACAACAGATTGTAATGGTAGGATTGAGATCTTCAACTTCATGGGAACCAAGTTTGAAATTTTTAGATAAGTTGATTACATTCAAAGATAGTGAGATTATAGGTAAAGGTGATTCAAGAATTCTTATGTCAGTATTAGCTAATTTCCCTAGATTCTTACATGCATTAGATCAAAAACTGATTCCATTAGATATTGAAACTACAGCAATAGCCATAAGTAAATTAGCTGATCAAGCAGGTAAGGTATCACTTTCTAAAATCTTGGTTAGTTTACTGAAGAATCGATTCCGATCAAAGAAAGATTTCCTTGTGCAAACTGTTTCCACAATTAAGAACTCCTTCTTCCCGGAATATGAAGCTCAAGCATTAGTTATGTTATTAGGCATGTTATCTAATAAAATCGCTTGGGTTAAATTAGAAACCATGAGTATTTTAAAACATGTGTTCCCCTTGGTTGATTTACAGCGAGATGAATTCGTCGGTGTTGGTGCAGATTTAATATCTCCTTTGCTTAGATTATTATTAACTGATTTTGCAGAACCAGCATTGGAAGTCCTCGATGAAGTGGTTATTATCCTGGGATCTCAATTAGATCGTGATGTATTAAGAATGAGTTTAGGTAATACATCAATGAAGAAAGAATATGAAAATACTGCAACATTATTTGGTATTCCTGATGAGAGTGGATGGTCAATTCCCATGCCAGCAGTTACCGCGGCAAGTACAAGAAACAACGTGCATGCTGTGTTTTCAACATGTGGTGGCTCAGGAACCACTGTGGTTGATGATGAAGATGAAGAAACTGAAACAAAGAGTGAAGAAACTATTCAATTTCATATGGAAGATTATTATTCTCATATGGCACAAGGTGTTCCTGGAGGTGGAGTTGATTTTGGAGATACTGTATCAGTATCTGTGGTTGATGAACCTGAAGCTTCATTAAGTAATGTCTGGGCGGCATTGGATGATTTCGATACATTCTTTACTAAAGACAACCCTGAACCAAATGGTGTTCACCATCATCATCACCATCATCACCATCATGTTCAAACTCATACCATACTCGGTCCTCATATTCATAATCTTGCACCTAATGTAAGTCATCATTTACATTCTGCATCAGTAGATACAAACTCTAGTGATTTCCTGTTACCTATGGATTCACCACCAAATGTATATGACAAGAAAGTTTCATTAATTCTTAATCGAAGTCTTGCAAGGACTCAATCAACTTCATCTTTCAAAACAACCTTGGCTGATTCTATTGGTTCAAGTGTGGCAAATACTCCCCAATCACTCATGGCTAAAAGATCATATATTCCATTTAGGAGTAATCGAAATACTCCAAAGAGTTTCACTACACCAATTATGGGTGGAAGTATAGCTGGTAATTTTCCTCCAATTACAAACACGCCTCCTCCATTGAGTCCACCAAGTCAACGAACATTTACTGGGTTTGCCAATGCACCCAGTGAGGCAGCTGCAACGAATTCGGAAAATGGTAGATTTGAAGGATTATTAGGTGGCAAGAAACGTTCACGAAGAGCAGTAAGTAAAGAGAATTCAAATAATTCAATTAATAATCAACAAGGTGTGATAGCAACTAGTTCACCAGATGTCAAGAGAAACTATAAAAATACAAATGTATTGGGTCCAAAAGGTAGCCCTACTAATGATGCATCTAAGGATAGACGTAAAGTTTCACAAAAGTTTAGATAGATTTTATAATGTTAATAAACGTTCTATGCGCAGTTGTAACCAAATAGAAGGAGAACAGTCTTGTAAAACTCTTATCAAAGTTATTCTCTTGGAATTTGCAACTGTTGCAAATCTCAATCCATCCAACGCTACCACTCAGAATTGACCTCTCACACGACCTTTGCTTGAAAAATCCAAAAAAAATTTTAATTACACGAATGAGTAGATCACAAGCTACACACTTCATCACGTAAATAAATATGCCACCAAAGAAGAAGCAACCACAGGCAAGTGATAAGAACAAAGTTAAATCCAAGGCTAAATCGGCCGAGGATAAAACTTTTGGTATGAAAAACAAAAACAAATCTAAAAAGGTTCAGCAACAAATTTCACAAATTAAAGCAGGTATAGATGGAGGACTTGCTAAGAAGAAAGAAGCAGAAGCTAAACGTAAAGCTGAAGAGGCCAAAGCTGCTGAACAAGCTAAGAAAGAAGCAGCAGCTTTGTTTGGAATTCAACAACAAAAAGTTCCCTTTGGAGTTGATCCAAAGAGTATCTTTTGTGAATTTTTCAAACAAGGTTTATGTACTAAAGGAAATAAATGTAAATTTAGTCATGATCCAAATGTTGGTCGTAAAGTGGCCAAGAAGGATTTATATACTGATGCAAGACTGGAAAATCCTGAAGATGATAAAGAAAATGATACTATGGATAATTGGGATGAAGATAAATTAAGAAAAGTTATTTCGTCAAAACATGGGAACCCAAAAACTACTACTGATATTGTTTGTAAATATTTTATTGATGCTGTAGAGAATGGGAAGTATGGTTGGTTTTGGGTATGTCCTAATGGGGGGAATGAATGTAAATATAAACATTCTTTACCTGCTGGATTTGTATTAAAGACTAAAGAGCAAAAAAGATTAGAAAGACTAGCGGCTGAAGCAGAACCAAAGATTACATTGGAAGAATTTTTAGAATTAGAAAGAAGTAAATTAGACAAATCTAAATTCACCCCCATCACAGCAGAATCTTTCCAAAAATGGAAACAAGAACAACAACAAAAACGTGAATTACAAAGAAAAGAAGATGAAAAGAAAGGAAAGAGGGCCTTGACTGGAAGAGAAATCATTTTACAGAAGTTTAGTGATCAATATTATACTGAAGAAGATGATGGAGGTGATACTTGGGATTTATCTCAATTTAAACAAGATTTACCTGAAACTGATGATGAAAATATTAAGGATTATGGTGATGGATCAAATGCTCAAGAATTTTATCAAAAGGAAATAACTCCTCCGTCAATACAAAAGGAAACCACAAAACAAGCAATTTCCACATGATTTTCTTTCTGGTCTGGATTAACCTCCAAGTAAATCAATCCCTGGCATATTAAAATCCGTGTAACATAAATAGAATATGTTTAAATACATATATAAATTTTATTTCTTTTACTTTTGTAATTTATTTATATCACGAAGTAATTCAACCAATTCTAAATTACTTTTTTCAAAAAACAGTAAATCTTCATCAACAAATAAATTAATTCTTGTACCTGATTCTTCTAATTCATACATGGCAGTAATGATTCTTCTTATCCAAGTAGCTCCCTTTTTATCCATTTCTTCTAACTCGTAGAAACTTGGAGAGTCAACGATACTATTAAATTCATTTGAATCATTGGCAGGATTTCCATCAGTACGAGCATGTACTGGTCGTCGAGGAAGTGGAGGGGCTTCATCTGACAAGTCAATAGAATTCCCATCAGACCCAATATTGGATGAAGGAGGTGAAGGTGTAAGTAATGAATCAGTTTGAGCATGTGGGAGACGACGATTAGGTAAGGGTGGTTTCCTTTGTAAGGTATTTCCCTTAAGTGAAGTTGGTTTCTTTGGAATCATAGGTGGGAGTTTCTTTGGTTTAACTTCATCATCTGACAAATCAATCAAATCTTCCATGATTATTGGACCTGATAACACTGGAGTGTCAGCTTTAGGAGCTGGATCTATATATGCAACACCATGTCGAGTATTACTATTCAACAATCTCTTTAATTCGTTGAATATCTTTTTGTCATCAACATCAGATAAAGAATCAACAACATATCTAATATTAATACTAGTCACACGCCCAGGGAATGTTTTTGCAAGATCCACATATGCTTCAAGGTCATACTCCCCTGAATCTCCAATACAAATAAACTTTTTCTCAGGGAAATCATTTAAGATCTTGTATAATGCTCGTTTCTTTCTTGAACTACTAGGTTCCATAAGACTGGAGATAATATTTCCAGTATATTGTTTAAGATGGACTGAACCTGGAGGTAAATTGACTTCTTTAAAGTATTGTCTAATGGTTGAGAAAAGTTGCCAAGGGGAATTAGACACATAATGGAAACTAACAAGGGAGTGTTGATGCATTTGATGATACCAAGCAATAACATTCGGTATATTCCAAGAACCAACTTCATTTAAAAGTAAATTAGTCATTAATTCTCGTTTATCTCCTATAACCCCTGTAAGTTTTATAGTATCATCGATATCAGATATTATTCCAATTCCACCATTAGGTATAAGTAAAATATCTTGAAATGCAAAAATAGTTTCCGTGTTTGCAGATTTAGCTTGAACCACTGATGGTTTATATTTAACTTCAAGGGTAGTTTCAAAATGACCATTATTATCTGTAAACAATGTTTGAGTCACTATATCTTCAATATCAATACTATCTTCAGATCCAACAACAATTAAAATCTCAGTATTGGGTATAGATCGAGCAATAAAACATGCTAATCGCTCCTTAATTAATTCTTCAGTATTGGATCCATTTGACAGAGGACTTGAAGGTTCAATACTAGTACTACTTCCATCCAGAAGCACTGATTCACTATCTGATGCATCAGTATTTAAAATATCTTGTTTAATCAGGTCACTCTGCCATTGATTTAATGCTTGAGTACTATTGTTATTATTATATTTGGTAATTTGCTTAGCTAAGGACAAGATCAATCTATTCTTTCTTGTCATTAATCCTGGACATGAAACCCAACCTTTCACATCTATATAATAAATTCCATTTTGGTACCTGGTATATGAAGGGAAAAGGTGGATTGTAGTTCCACTAGGTAATATCAATCTTCCTTCATCATCATATACATCAACAGGGTTATTAGTTAATGCACGAGAATAACCTGATGCAAATGAACTCACTGAATTAGATATTTTAGGAATATAAGTATCCCTTGTTGCCCTTGCTAAACCAAGTAATCTTTGCCTACGAGAAACAGGACCAGTTTCATCAGGAGGTGGCAGTGTTCTCTGTTGATCCATTTTGCGTCGTCTGAAACGAAAAGGATATCGATGTAAGGTATCCAAGGGTAAATGGCTTTTTTTAAGGGAACGATAATCCTTATATATATCCCAAAGTAAATTAACTTTAGATCTTCTTTTAATTGGCGTGGGGTTTGCTGTAGGGGTGAATGAAATTGAATTAGTTGATGGATGTTGGTTAAAGGGATATAATCGCTTTGATAAGGATGAAGCTGCGATTTGAATGAGCTTGTTTTTCCTACCGCCTACCAATTTGAATGAATGTATGAATAGAAGGGAGCAATATAAAGAAAGTGTCAAGTAAGTCGTGCCAGGCTCAATGCGACAAAGAATGCTCTTATATATTGGATGTAATTGTTGTTACAGATATGTGTGTTGTCTTGGCAAGTGGACGTAATTCTTTTTTTAGGGCGAGAAGGCAGGGGAGGAAGGACGGGGGCAGAGGGAGAGAGAACAAATCTCGCACGGTGGTACAGTGCAGTCAGTTTTAAAACGGAAGAAATACAACGCAATTGACAAGTTCACATGATTATACATCAGAGCAATTCAAATTACCAAGGATAAACATATTCTTAGAGTATCATTCCCCGTTACTGTAAACTGATATTTAAAGAATACCACAAATAGAATGTGATTCTATGTAATTACGCCGCGCTACCAATTCTCTTGATCTCGCCTTATTTCGTCCGGCAATCTTTCAATATGCTTACTCCTATTTCACAAACACACACATACCCACTACAAGTTAATTTTCAGCACACTACCACAATGGCAGAAATATCAATAGGAAATGAACTCAAAGATGCATATAAACCCACACTAAAATGGATAAACAATAACATCAACTGGCTTGCTGATATAGATGAGTTTTATCGAGAACGTGCAACTATTGAAAAGGAATATTCCTCCAAATTAAAAGATTTATGCAAACGCCACTTTGAAAAGAAAGCAAAGGTCAGTGCCAGTTTATCTGTTGGTGACGAACCTGCTGTTACACCAGGTAGTTTAGAAAGTGCCAGTTTAGTATTATGGACGGAATTATTATCTCAAACTGAAGCTATTGCTCAAGAACGAGGTAAATTAAGTACAGAATTTACTACTATGATTGGTGGTAATTTAGTTTCATTAAAGGGGAAATGTGAACGTATAGTAAGAAGTGCTGATTCTATAAATGAATTTTTAAACAAGGAAAAGAAAGGTGTCGAAGAAGAAGTCAACAAGGCAAAAAAAGCATATGATGCATTATGTCAATCTACTGAGTCTGCTAGAGAGAAACAAGAAAGAAATAACTCCGAGAAGTATGCCAAAAGATTACAAGAAAAAGAAATAGAAATGAACAATGGAAAGAACGAATATTTAATTAAAATCAATACTGCAAATCGACTTAAAGACAAGTATTATTA
This sequence comes from Spathaspora arborariae UFMG-19.1A, assembly GCA_000497715.1. Lineage (NCBI taxonomy): Eukaryota > Fungi > Ascomycota > Pichiomycetes > Serinales > Debaryomycetaceae > Spathaspora > Spathaspora arborariae. The sequence continues at coordinate 190,988 of KI547147.1, forward strand.
TCAAGATATACCTGAATTATTAGACTATTTACAAGAACTAAATCAAGATAGAGTAACCCTTCTTAATAAACTTCTTAAAAATGCTAGTATTATTGAAAGGAATTCCAATGATAAAGTCAAGGAAAAATTACATACAATTGATCAAACTATCGACCAAAATAAACCTCACTTAGATGTGGCAATGTTTATAAAACATAACCAACTTGATTGGAAAGAACCTGGTGATTTCTATTTCATTCCTTCAAGTATTTGGCATGATGATGAAAGTTTAATTATTAAAGAGCCTGAATTAACCGTATTGAAGAAAAGATTAAATGTTGCGCTGGGGAATTATTCTAAATATGAACAATCATGTATGGTTATTAAGCAGAAGTTAGAAGAATTAACTGCTGAACGAAAGAAGGAAGCCGATAATTTAACACTTAAATTCGATTCTTCTCTTCTTGGTTCACTTTCAGTATTGGAAAAGTTTATTAAAGAAGATACTCAACGTGTACGTAATGAAGTTGAAATTGAAATCATTCAAAATTTTGCTGGTGATAAAGATCTTACTTATATTGCACCTATTGAACGAAAGAAATCTAAATTCGGTTCACTATTTAAAAAGAAAGAGCATGACACAAGTGCTACAGTCCTGGATGATTCAAGTACACATTCATTAACTACAACTAGAACAAACACCACACTTTCTCACGTAGGTACAGGCATCTTCAACCTTCGTAGGAACAAAACTGTAACTTCCACAAATGGTGACTCCTCGGCTAATGCCAAAGCACTCTATGAATACCAGGCAACAGGGCCTGATGAAACAAGTATTACTCCAGGAGAACCAGTCACAGTTCTCGAATCTGACGAAGGAGGATGGACTCTTGTCCAAGCAGCAGCCGGTAAAGGGTTAGTACCTACATCTTATCTTGAGATTACTCAGTCTGATAACGTTTCTTTATCTTCATTACAAAAGACAAAGAAACAAGGTCCCGCAGTGGCCCCTAGACGTGGAGCCAAGAAAGTAACTTATGTTCAAGCATTATATGATTATGTTGCTGATGGAGATGATGAAATCACCATTCACACAGGTGATAAAATTGTCGTTATTCAAGAAGATACTGATGGTAGTGGTTGGACTGAAGGTGAAATCAACGGGAACAGAGGAGTATTCCCAACAAGTTATGTCAAAAAGATATAGAATGTATAGTTCTCTCTTAGAGCAAATAGAAATACTACAATATATAAATTTCTGTATTAACCTTTTATTCGATACCTAGTATCAAACTGTGCTATAAAATTGGAAATGTTGTAATGTGAATTGTGGACAGATAATGTGGATGAAAAACCGCTAATATACAATTTAATAAGTTTCACCTGGGATTTCGAAAACAACTTGCTTACCAGTCAACTTAGAGTATAATTGTTGGAAAGAGTCCAATTTGTAATCAACAGCAGTAGAATCCTTAGAATCTAATAAAACCTTTTGGATCTTGTTACCACCAACTAAATATCTAACTCTCTTACCAATAATTTCAGTTGGGAAAACTAAATCTTCCAAGATCTTGTCATGAACAGCAGTTAAAGTTCTTGATCTTGGTCTCTTTTGTTGCTTTCTAGCCTTTCTAGATGGCTTTGGTAAAATACGACGTTCAGCTAAGAAAACAACATGTCTGTCTGGGAATTTCTTTTCTAATTCTCTAGTCAAACGGGTTTGGACCCTTCTGTAACCTTGTAATGATGGTGGTGGAACAAAAACAGCAAGAGCTTTCTTACCACCATTAACATCAATTTCCTTAATAGATTTAAATTGTAATGGTCTTAAATCAGCCTTGAGGTCAGCTTGAGCTTCTAAGTCAATGAAAGCTTGGGCAACTTTCAATTCTAATTCAGTTGGCTTTTCAGCTAAGATCTTGTTAACTGCAGACATAATTGGACAACTATTGAATATATACAAATATCGAAAGGAAGATTTCTTTTAAAAAGTAGACTGTTTTTTCTGTTTTTTGAAAGTGAAAAAAATTCGCTATACAAATTGGGTGTTTTTACAGATTAAAGGGTGTAAACTGTAAAACTGTATATTACATTGTTATAGTGTGAGAAGTCTCACCAGAAAAAAAACTTTTTGACTTTGTGGGAGTAGTGTGGGAACCAAAATACATTTTGAAAAATTGTCAAAAAACTTTGAATCACGTGTGAATATATTTTCTTAGGTCTCCAGCCCTAACTTAGTCATCGTTTGTTAAATCCTTTGCCCCACAGACTAATCATTGATGGAAGGTGGATGCGCATCCAAACATACACCCAATTTACCCACGCCGCCCACAAAGTTGTTGGTATTAATTTCAAAATAAAATTACACACATTGTGAATGCTAAGAAGATTCATCTCCTTAGTTTCTAATACTTCAATTATGTCTTCTGTTGAATCAGCAAAGAAATTAGCAGCTTATCGTGCTGTAGATGAAAATTTCCCTCCTTCAGCTAAAGTAGTTGGTGTTGGTTCAGGGTCTACTGTGGTGTACATTGCTGAACGTATTGGACAACTTGCCAATAAGTCTGAATTTGTATGTATCCCCACTGGATTTCAATCTCAACAATTGATTATTGATAATGGTTTAAGGTTAGGTACAATTGAACAATATCCTCATATAGATATTGCCTTTGATGGTGCAGATGAAGTTGCATCAAATTTAGATTGTATCAAAGGTGGTGGGGCATGTTTATTTCAAGAGAAATTAGTAGCTGCAGCAGCTGATAAATTCATTGTTGTTGCTGATTATCGTAAGAAATCCAAGGTTTTAGGAAGTCAATGGACTCAAGGTATTCCAATTGAAATTGTCCCTAATGCTTATGCAAAAGTTATTAATGATTTGAAAAAATTGGGGGCAAAGAATGTTGACTTAAGATCAGGTGGTAAAGCTAAGGCTGGTCCAGTTATTACTGATAATCATAATTTCTTACTTGATGCTGATTTTGGTGATGTTGAAGATGCCAAGAAATTACATGATCAAATAAAGGCACTTGTTGGAGTTGTAGAAACTGGATTGTTTACTGATTTAGCTGATAAGGCATATTTTGGAGAAGAAACTGGAGAAGTTAGTGTTTGGACTAAATAATTATCTGTATTATAATATAAAAAAATAATATACTTTTGATACAATAGAAGTGAAAGAAATTAAATAGGTATTAACTTGTAAATGGGTTCACTTACTATGCGAACTAATCCAATTCAACATTTCCACTAATCCTGTTCCATCAGTAGCAATACTAGGGATAACGCTCCAAGTATGTTTCCCACTTAAATCTTTCAAATCAAATAAATCAATCAATTCCTTTGGTTTGATTGCTCCTTCATAATCTTGTTTATTTGCCAAAACAACAAGTAAACAATCAGTTAATTCCTTATCTGTAATAACCCTATACAATTCTTTTTTACTTTCTTCTAATCTATCCCTGTCATTTGAATCAACCACATAAATCAAGGCATTAGTTCCTGTAAAATAGTGTCTCCAAAGAGGACGAATTCTTTCTTGTCCACCACAGTCCCATACAGCAAAACTAACATTCTTATGTTTCACAGTCTCAACATTGAATCCAACAGTAGGGACAGTTTGCAGGGTCTTACCAAGTTTGAGCTTATACAACACAGTGGTTTTTCCTGCGTTATCAAGCCCAAGCATCAAGATTCTCATTTCTCGATTCCTGAATATTTTGGACTTCCAAGTAGTTAGTACATCTTTCATTTAATTATTAGATTTAATTATATACTTACAACCAAACCACCCATTTTACTATAAGTGTTTTAAATTATGGTATGTGGTATGTAAATTTAATTTGTTGATATTCGTAAAATCGTTTAATTTTTTGGTTGTCTAACTTCGGCTAAACTAAAAATATTGGGTCTGGATCTAGGCCAACAATTAATGAGTGGGTTTATATAAAATACACAAAGTTTCCCATACGTTTAAACTGAGGCAAAAAAAAGTGAATCTATGAAGATGACACAGATTAGGCTATTTGAGTTATAGTTGTATTACTCAGTGTTTACATGAAAGGCGCCTGTATTGTTGACTAAGCCACAAGCAGATACTAACAATAAATATTTACAAGAGATTTTTGACATTTCCATTCATGGCATGATTGAACCATGATCAAATTGTCACTAGAAACATACATCTAATGGAATGTACATTATTTAACCAAAGCTGAATAAGAAGAGGTCTGGTGGACAGTTTTTTTGTACCCCACATGCAATGTTAAATTCTTGGCGATTTACCAAATCAGGATACATTGAAGACCGAAAAAGAGAATGAGTAATTTGCATTCAAATAAACCATTATGTCCTGATCTCCCTTAATTGTAATCCGGTTGTATGGTGTTGTTTCTTGTTTCTTGTTCCTTCCTGACGCGTGGTGATTTTAAAGTATCACAAAAAGTCATGAATTTTTTTTTTTGCGTATTTCCTTTCGCTAACTGGAAGGTCTGACCGGAATATGAGAACAATAGAATAGCAATATTTTGAAAATACACGAATACATTGGAATTGAAGCAATTGGGAGAGTTGTTTGTACTAATAGTAGTCGATACAAGGAATAATAATCACGTTAGATAGTGATTTACTTTACATATAATAACACACTCCTAACTCAATTCTTTTTGCACTTGGGAACACATACTAATACTACTTGGACTTTCCAAATTATCAAACATTTGTACTTTAGTTAATGATCTTGCAAATCTAACTGATTTCCTTACTCGAATTGCATAAATTGAAGTTGGTGGTTCTTTTAATGCGGATTTTCTTGGTGTAGTTGAATCATATTCATTGTCCAGCAATGAGCAGAATGAAGAACACGATGAACTGCACGGCAACATTTCGTTTAGATTAATTGTTTGTGAGAAGTTGATTGCTAGTGATAAGTGAGAATTTGAATTGCGATGGGGAATATTGTTTATCGTAAGACATTTTGGAATGCTCACGTGACTGAACTTTTGAGTTGGTTAGTGGTTATTTATTTATGATATGTAATTAAAGGATGTTTGGAATAGCAAATAGCATACGATTTTATCTGTCGATAGGGAAGAAAATTTTATTCATATCACTTACTAACCAGTGAGTAATTAGATTTGTTTTGTTTAAATCTAATAATTCTCCTCAATTGTACACAAAGTCATGCGGATACAGTAAATTCAATTTGAATATGAGCCAAACCATTTTCAGAATATATTTCAGAATATATTTCGGAGCCTATTTCAGAGCTTATTTCAGAGCCTATTTCAGAGCCTATTTCAAAAACTATTTCAGAATATATTTCAATAAATTGGTTCCTTTTGTTGAGTTGAACTATAATTTGAAGCACTTGAACTTAGAGAGTTTAAATACTAATACCAAGTAAGTACTTTCTTTTTGGAAAATCTAGACTAAAAATACATTATATTATTATCTAGAAAACTACAAACTAGAAATAGAACTGCTCCAATAGTTATATATCTAACTGTTTATTTCCAATCTCTCCTTATAAATCTTTGACGTTACTCCAGATAATCCGGGGAAAATCACAAGCTCAATCACAAGCAAAAAAAAACAAAAAAAACGGTGCCTCGGTCATTTTACGAACTACATTCTATTGAAATATGACTTGAAATATGACTTGAAATACATTAAATTTCGGAACTTGTTTCTTATACTACTCTTATTAAACAGTCTCGGGATATCATGTGATTATCTTCCCAAACTTTTCTTTGACAATTTTTGCTTTATTATCGAATTCCCACCTCTAAGGTGATCTTCCACTATTTCCGCGGTATCAAAACTTCAAATTACTTTTTTTTCTCCGTTGATTTTCCATTTTCCATTTTCTATTTCCTTCCCCACAGACAGTTTTAATCATAAGCAAATTTTAACTCTATTTATAAAGAACCAAGTATCTCCAAAAACTTATTATTCTCTTTTTTTTTCACTTCCTTTTCATTAACCCCATATTAATTACTTTTCAAATATGACAAAAGCACAATTCTTACAAAAGAACCCAGATGATGTAGTCATCGTTGCTGCTTATCGTTCTGCCTTAGCTAAAGGAGGAAAAGGTTCTTTCAAGGATACTTCATCTGAAGTTCTTTTAAAGACATTTACCGAGGAATTCATTAAGAAAACCAAAGTTGATCCAAGTATCATTCAAGACTGTGCAATTGGAAATGTTTTAAAGCATCGTGCTGGAGATTTTGAACACCGTGGTGCATTAATGGCTGCTGGTTTGCCACATACTGTTCCATTTGTTGCTTTGAATCGTCAATGTTCTTCAGGTTTAATGTCTATTAGCCAAGTTGCTAATCGTATTAAATGTGGTGAAATTGAATGTGGTTTAGCTGGTGGTGTTGAAAGTATGAGTAAGGATTATGGTCCACAAGCTATTGTTCGTATTGATCCCGCTTTAGAAAATCATCCTGAATTTGTTAAAAATGGTACCAGTATGGGTATTACTAATGAAAATATTGCTGAAAGATTTAATATTTCTCGTGATTATCAAGATGAATTTGCTGCACAAAGTTACCAAAAAGCGGAAAAGGCTCAACGTGAAGGTAAATTCAAGGATGAAATCTTACCAATTCAAGTATGGATTGAGGATGAAGACGAAGACGATGAAGACGAAGACGAAGATAAGCCACCAAAAGAAAAATTAATTACTGTTGATACTGATGAAGGTATAAGACCTGGTGTTACTAAGGAAAAACTTGCCAAGATTAAACCAGCTTTTAAATCTAATGGGGTTTCTTCTGCAGGTAACTCATCTCAAGTCACTGATGGTGTTGCCCTTGTTCTCTTAATGAAACGTAGCTTTGCTGAAAAACATGGTTACAAGCCTCAAGCTAAATTTGTTTGTTGTGCTGTTGCTGGTGTCCCTCCTGAAATTATGGGTATTGGTCCAGCAGTTGCCATTCCAAAAGCTCTTAAAATATCTGGGTTGTCTGTGAAGGATATTGATGTATATGAAATCAATGAAGCCTTTGCTGGTCAATGTTTGTATTCCATTGATACTGTAGGTATTGATAGAAATAAGGTTAATTTGAATGGTGGTGCTATTGCCTTGGGTCATCCATTAGGTTGTACTGGTGCAAGACAATATGCTACTATATTAAGATTGATGAAACCAGGAGAAATTGGTGTTACTTCAATGTGTATTGGTACTGGTATGGGTGCAGCAAGTATTTTAGTTAAAGAGTAAGTTCATAAAAAGTCTATAAGACAAATGTATGTTAATTTTTTTTTAAGTTGTTCTAATCTAAATTATAGAAGATTACTTTTTCTTCTTTTCTACTCTATCAATAACTCTTTCCAAACTTAATCTAACATCACCTTTGGCAAAATGTTCTAAATTATAATATTTTGGAGCAATTTCTACTAACCAATCAGCTTTGACTGTAGTGACTGTTCTAACATAATTCTTACTTGTCAATACAAATTCATTATAAATCAACCATTCTCCTTCTTTACTCAATACAGTTGAAGGATGTATCAATACATCTTGATTATCCTTAACTGTGAGATATCCTTTAGTACCACTCTTTTTCTTAGCCACTTGCATAAAGAAACCAGCAGTTAATGCCTTACGTACATTATCCCAGTATTCCACTTCAGGAACTTGTTCATAAACACTTATTACTTCCAAATCATGTTTTTCCATAATACGTTTAAGTTGACTTCTAACACTTTTAGCAGTTTGAAGGGAACGATAACTCAAGAAATTATCTCTACACCATTGATGTGCGCCTATTTCTGCAGTATGTGGAGATATAAATGCTTCATAAACATTAACCAAAGTTAAATGATCACCATCTTGATGAGCAAAATGCATCTTGGCCTCATCAGCTCTCTTTCTGGCACTTGCAGGTCTAACAAATACATTAGGAATAGAAAGCATAGCGACAATAGTAAGAATTTCTTCAGAACATTTAAATCCAGGTGAACCAATCAACATAACTGCAAGCATAGGATCAAGAGGGAATTGTGAAGCCATTCTACCTAAAGCAGTAAGATCACCTTCATCAGAAAGACATTCAAGATAATTAAGTTCTTCAAGAGCACGCATCATAGTTTCTGGCGCTGGAGGATCCATAAAATCAAAATGAACCAAATCATCAATACCAAGTTTTTTAAGTTCAAGAACAGTTGAGGCAAGATTAGAACGAAGAATTTCAGGATATGATTGTTCAATTAATTCCTTCTTGAATGCTTCTTCAGTATATAATCTAAAACATTTACCAGGACGAGTACGACCAGCACGACCAGCTCTTTGTTGGGCACTTGCTTTGGAAATTGGGGATACAAGAAGTGATTCAACACGCACTCTTGGGTTATAAACTTTTTGTTTGGAAAATCCTGGATCAACAACATAGACTATACCATCAATAGTCAACGAAGTTTCTGCAATATTAGTAGAAACAATAACTTTACGTCCTGGACGACCCTTTGGGTTAGGGTTAACTGGTGCTGGTTCAAAGATTCTTTGTTGTTGATGTGGAGGTAAGGACCCATAAAGTGGATAAACTTTTAAAGGACCACAATTCTGTTCACGTACAAGTTCGTCACCTTCAAGGGAGATTTTTCTACATGCATCTTCAATTTCTTCTTCACCAGTAAGGAAAAGAAGAATATCACCTTCAGTTTCTTCAGTAGCATGAATTTGAAGCACAGTACGTATAGCAGCATCAACATAATCACGTTGAAATTCAGGAGTATAATAAATCTCAACTGGATGAGTTCTACCTGGAACTGCCAATAGTGGAGCATCATTGAAATATTTTTGAAACTTTTCTGCATCTAATGTAGCTGACATAATAATAATCTTCAAATCTGGTCTTCTTACACTAACTTGTTTAAGTAAACCCATTAATATATCAGTAGCTAAAGTTCTTTCATGCGCTTCATCTAGAATAATACAAGAGTATCTTGTTAAATCATGATCTTCCATTGCTTCTCTAAGTAACATCCCATCAGTCATATATTTTAATATTGTTTTATTACTGGTACGATTCTCAAATCTAATAGAATACCCAACTTCTTCACCTAATGTAACATCCATTTCATCAGCAACTCTTGCAGCTACACTCATGGCTGCAACTCTTCTAGGTTGAGTACATGCAACTTGCATTCCAGTTAAATGAGGCATTTCATCATATAATACAAATTGGGGAATTTGTGTTGTCTTACCACTCCCAGTTTCCCCAACGAAAACCATAATTTGACTAGAATGGAATGTTTCCAAAAATTGATCTCTTTGAGCATGAACAGGTAAATCACGTCTAACTTCTAAAATTTTGACATATTTTTCAGTGAACTTTTCACCTGTGAATGGATTAACGCTGGCATTTTCAAGTGCTTGAGCTTGGGCAGCTGTAGTTTTATGACGTATAAGATTACGGAATTCTCCAGCATCATGATGAATTAATTCATTGGGGGTTTCAGGACGAGGATGAAGTTTAAGTGAAAGTTCAGCAGCTTCAGCTACTTGTTCAGCTATAGAATCTCTTCTTTGTCGTTTACGTTGTGACATGAGATTTAGAGTTGTATAGATTGTGATTTAGTGTTTGATGTGCCTCATCGCGAAGAAAATTTAAAGATAGTAGAGTTTTGTAAAAACATATGTATGTTTGGATGTTTAGGAGCTAGAGCTCCAATATATTTTACACAGAATACAAGTTATACTATCAAAGATACTTTAGGTGCGACGGATATAAATAAATGATAGAGAAGTTACCACTGTAATCAGGATTTTCAAGATATAAACTACTAAAACCTATCTAAAAATACTGGTTTTATTTACCAGACTTTCCTTTCTTAGTCTTTCTTTCTCTATTACCTTTAGGAACTCTTGCTAACCAATAAAAGAAAATACTAAGTATAACATTAACACCAATAAATGCCACAAATATTCCATAATTTCTCCATCTTTGACTAAAATATGATCCAACTGAAGCTAAAAATTCATTGGTACTATCCATTTGACAAAATTGACATTGTCCTGTAGTTTCATCGGTAATAACATAACCACCAGCTTTCAGAATATATGGACCCATAAATTGGTCACAAGTATAACCTTGTGGCGGATTAATGGAAACAT
>KI547147.1:205088-230835 GCA_000497715.1 Spathaspora arborariae UFMG-19.1A
AACACCATATGCTCGTAAACCTCTATAAGCCACACCTAATTTATTTGGTTTGAAGTAATCTGGATCCGATTGGTACAAAGCTTTTAAATTTTTCACCCAATATTTTGCATTAAATTCAGGTGATTCTGGATCTAATTCAGCATCAGTTATTTCTTGTTGATAGGGGTTTATACCTGATGCTTCAGCAATACTGGATAAATATCTGATTAATCCAACAGAAGACAGTGGCACAGACGTTTGAGTCATGGTTTTAGCTAACTGTATAACATCATTACTAGCTTCTTCATTAAATCCAGTGTATGTTTCGTGTAATTCAGACTCAACTGGAACAACTTCAGTTAGATTAGTTTCGTTTGACATTCAGAATATTCTTGGTAAATAATTGAATATACTTCTGAGCTTTTGCAGTTATTGATTTTGTGATTTTCTGGAAATCATAGTAGGTTCAATTTATACATTTTGGTATTGGGGTTTATAAAAGACGGCCAATCATAAAGATGGGTCGATAATTTCCTTATGCGATTCGGAGAGTTTTTCATGCATCCTTTCATAAATATTCTTTCCATTTCAAGTCATTTTTTGATAGTTTTATCGGATTTATTACGTTCCTGTGATAAAACTTCGATTATTGATGGTTTTTCTATTGTTCATTATGTAAAGACGGAGAAAACAATCTGATTCATTCCGATATATAAAAAAATAATTCCAAAAATACAAGAACTGCTAGAATGTTAATACCAATGAAGATATCTAAGATATTTTGAAGAATATTGTAGTTTTGGACAGATAAATAGAAGAGATCTAGTTGGATAGTTTCATTCCTATTTGAAAGCTATTTTTTTTTGTTAGACCTGCAAAATAGTAACCATGATTTTAATTTAACTGTTTGGATAATATTTTTGAGTTTTACTGCAAAAGAATTTCAAAATTTAACAAAAAACATATTAATCAATGGATTAGAAGAGAAATAACGCTGATATCGTCCTGTACTTATAGGTGGACGATCACTGGTTAGATTATGTCAAAACCTAACCAAGAATCATTCAACTGGTATAAAAGAAAAACTAGCTTCACTATCTTTTAAACCAAGAAAACAAAATAATGTCAAAACAAGGTTTATATAAATATTGCAACTTCCCATTTAATCCCAAGAGAACATCTCATAGGTCAATATCAATCTGTGTAGTGGGTATCAACTAAGAATGTATGCAAATCCAGAATTAAAATGATCCATCAAAATGTCCCCTTGTTAAACTTTACTATTATCCCTCATCTTCAAACGTTTACAGCAAAATCGACGTTAGAACTTACGAAATATTGACGACCCGATATTGTTCTCTTTCCGTTTTGTCAGCTCGTAAGGCATTTTTTCGTAAGTTCGATCCAGACCATTTTATGTAAGGTACTTCAAATCTAGACAATTGGAGAATATTTTTTTCTTTATTCAGGCGGGTTAGATGACGTAGGCTAATAAAGCAGATTTGCTAAAAAATTTAGTTTTCTATAAAAGTTTTAATAATATCATCGTTTCTTTTTATTCTACCGAGTCAATATTGATCATCCTGATACGAACTCAAATGGTTGAGTTTAGATTGAGTATACGCTGATAAAATAGGTGTTCAAGAGATTCACGTGCCGTTATGTGTGGGGAAATTTTACTTTGAAACGAATGTGAAAAAGAAGTGAACAAAATCAGAGATGTTTGTTTGTAGACTTGTACACTAAGACCATATACCACAGTTAATCAATTAGTTAAACCTCTCATATATTCGTCTGGTATATCTTTGAAGCAAATGAGAAAATATAAATGCCGAGATGAATCTAACACAAAACAACTATTAATTAAATTTTATTAACGTCATCGCATTTGTTAACTCAAAATATTATTAATTAGTTTACTTATATAATATCCAGATAGGAAATATTACATGACAGTTTACCGGATCTGAATCCAATTAGGAATTGATGGTTATAGTTTTTTCTTGGTTCCAGTTGTAGGGTTAACCATAAATTAAGCCTAGAACTTGTAAATGATATTACATGACCTGATACTAAAAGATAAAGATACCGAAGATTTACACCTGCAAGTAGGCTAACCTGAAATCAGGTGGTAATTATCATTTGGTGTGAAATTCGCAACCAGTACTATGACCCTAGAAATTTCACAAGTCATGAATTTCAGAATCTTGCCGGAAAGTGAATGCCCATCTTGGCAATTTATAGATGAAATATCAAACAAAAAATTTTCCACTTCTAAAGTACTGAGTTTGAATTCGGCAAAGTAATCGTTCCATATTCGTTAAACTATTTTTATAGGCAATTATTTTTTTTCTCCCTTTCCTTTCTCTCGTCAAGCTTATTATTTACAAAATCATACATAATACATAGATTCTTTCATGGTCTTTTTTTTTGTTTCAAAATATGATCTTGAGGCTATGTCTAATCATTGCTGGTAAAACATATACAAAGGGTCATCAAAACAAGAATGAACAATCAAGATCATTGTTGCATTTTTAACGTCTGGTGGAAATACACAGATTAGGAAGATTTATCCCAAACGGGTAATAACCAGCAAATATAGGCGTTCATAACCTGTAGAAATAAAAGCGTGTTTTTTTACTCGACAGCAAAAAAATATTTATCCCCGGAACTAATACGGTAATAGTTAATTTTTAATCCACGTGATCTGAAGGGGTATTCAAACAATAGTTCCGACTTGTTTACAGGTGCAATTTCGCGTATAAAATATTTTTTTTTCTGAAACAAAACATAAACACAAAAACACAATCTGGCTGTAAAAAAATGCAAGAAAAGAAAATAAAATTTTACCACTTTTTTTTTATCAAAACAAACCGAAGCCAAAAAAAATGGAAACGTACAAGCGGTAAATTAAAGTAAAGTCAAAAGGGTAAAATTAAAGTGGTTACATATATAAAACCATAATGCCACGAGTTTTTTTTTATTTTTGTTTTATTTTTGTTTTAATTCTTATTTTAGTTTTCCTGATCTTTTTGCTCCTTTCAAAAAAATTCTATTGTTTTATTATAAACAACAACCAAAAGTCACTCTTTATATATTTACTTGGGCTTTATCCTAGTTTAAAATTTAACTTTTAGTCACTCCTTTAAATTTAATTCCTTTTACTTCATATACATATATACCCAAAAATGAAGTTCACATATACAACATTACTTACCATATTAAGTTCACTTGTCGCTGTACAGGCTGGTTGTGAAAATGTTGGTGGAAATTACTACTGTAATCCTACCAAAAAGGTAGTTTACCAAGGCATTGGATTCCTGGGTACTTATCAAGATGTCACCAATATGGATGACCAAACTGGAACTTGTTCTCAACAACCATTTTCCTTTTCTGGTAATTTGTCTCCTTTAGATGAAGAATTATCTGTTCATTTTAGAGGTCCATTAAAGTTATTACAATTTGGTGTGTACTACCCATCCTCAAACAAACAAAAAAGAGAAGAAGAAGATTGTAATACCAGACATATTCACCACAAACACAAGAGAGGTGTAGAAATTATAGAAGTCACTGAAACTGTATTGGTTGATGGTAGTGGTAATACCATTACTCAATCAACTACTAACGCTAAAACTTTAGAAGCAACATTGCCAACCACATATTCCAATAATAACGACCAAACTCCATCATCAAGTGCTACTCCTTCTTCAACTGTAACTTCATCAGCTCCTGCTGAATCTTCAGAAGTTCCTTCTGACTCTGCATGGGTTAGAAGTGCATATTTCACTCCAGGAAGTGCTGACAATTGTGTATTCTTAAACTATCATGGTGGATCAGGTTCTGGTGTTTGGTCATCTGCTTTTGGTAATTCACTTTCTTATGCTAATGCTGACAATTCTGGAGGTTCTGCTTCTCCAGTTGCATTAGGTGATGTTACTGTTGGTTCTAACTCGGAATATATAGTTATGGCTGGTTCTTCATGTAGTGATAATGGAGGATGTGGTTATTATCGTCCAGGATCTGTTGCTCATCATGGATTTGGTGGTGCTTCCAAGATTTTTGTTTTTGAATTTCAAATGCCTTCAGATGGATCCAGTGGGTTTAATGCTGATATGCCTGCTATTTGGTTATTAAATGCCAAGATTCCACGTACTTTACAATATGGTGCTGCTACATGTTCATGTTGGAAAACTGGATGTGGTGAATTAGATTTATTTGAAATTCTTTCATCTGGTTCTAACAAGTTGATTTCTCATTTACATAGTGGTCAAGGTGCTGCTCAAGGTTCCAACAGTGGTGGTGGAGGATCACAAGATTATTTTGTTCGTCCAACTTCTGGTTCAATGAAAGCTGCTGTTATTTTTACTGGATCTGATGTTCATATTGTTCAAGTTGATGATTCTACTGATTTTGCTGCTGGTTTAACTGCTGATATCGTCAATGGATGGATCCAAGAAGCTGGATCGGTTGCCTCGATTGGATATTAAACTACACATTAGACTGATTTTTTTTTATTTGCCAAAAGTATTTCTTTCGTATTTAGATATTTGTTGATATAGTTTTTTTTTTGCGTTTGGGGTTTATCTGTAATTAGATGTGTATGATACTGATTATATGTAACTTTTTCGTTGATTTCGATTTGTGTAGAGTAGGTGATATACACGTTAAAGGGAGGGATATTTTGTTGTACATTGTCAGGTGTTTTGTATTTTCTCCATGTCTAATAGAACACTGTAACATTTTTTGGACACATCAGAGTTTCACTTGTTCATAACCATGTTCCAAGTGGGAGACCCTTAAATTAAAGTTTAATATGGGGAATGGATGCAAATTACATTTCTAAAAAGGTTATAAGATGTAGATTCTATGAAGACAGCACTATTTAGATTCTATGAACAACACTATGCAGTATTTTAATATTGGGATTAAAAACAATAGTATTCATCAACGTGTTGATGAAATGTTTCGAAGTCCGTCACTGCGCATATTCAGCCTATTTATATTACTAAGCGAATACTAGCAAGGTTGATATTGATACCTTGACCTCGACCTCCACCTCCACCTCGACTTCCCCCTCCTTTTCCCCCAACTTTTTCCTCCAGCTTTCCTCCATATTTTAAAGTGTTCGCAAAAATGCAAAAATACAAAAACGCAAAAATTCCAAGAATCCCACAAAAACAATTAAACAAAAATCTCCACAGGAAATAGAAGAATTAAAGAATTTTTGGGCATTAGAAAATAATTCCAAAATCCTCCTCTTCCCCCCACCCCCACTTCGAAAAAAAGAGGGTGGAAGTTAATTAACAAAACAATGAATAAGGCATACCTTAATCTCAACTACAATTAGTAATTTCAAACAATACGAAAAATAACAAAAAAACCCCGAATCATCCATCTAAGTATTTTTTCTTAACTTCTTTGTCTTTTAAAACACCTTGTCACCAATTGTCGGTTGTCTCTCTTCATTTTTTTTTCTTGCTTTGCTTTTTTTTTAAGGTGAGACGGTACACAGAAACTTTTTACACTTTTGACAGATCTTTACTTGGTGTATATTTAGATCTTCAAGTTAAGTTTACTGTCATTACCATTTATGGTGTTTTTTTTTTTGACAAACCAAAAATAATAACTTTAAAACATGCCTAATCCTTATATAATGCCGACAGGGTTCAAATCGGACTCACACGGCTCTTCCAATACTACGCCTCCATCACTACCTCCTTCATATTATTGGCCTCATCCACAACAGTTTTCCATGTCTTCAAATGATATTTTACAACTATCAGGTTCAACCAATACTGTCACTTCTTCATTAGATTCAAATAATTCTCCTGAAGCAGTTATTTCAAATTTTTTTACTACTGGTGGTGCAAATACATTAAATTCTCTGGTTACTAAACTTACAAACAAACATACAATTATAAACACTAGTAATAAACCTAGTAAAAAGAAGAAATCAAATATTAGAGCTTGTGATGGCTGTGCTATTCGAAAAGTTAAATGTGAAGCGGTTAGACCTTGTTCACATTGTGTTGCCAATAATTTAAAGTGTACATCATTGAGAGAACGTAAGAAATCCGGACCAAAAAGTTTACATCGAAAGACAATAGATTCAATTAATAGTTTAAGTGAAGTTATTGAGATTAATACTCAACCTCTGAGAAGTGGTAGTGCTAATGGAGTTATTGCTAATGGAGGGGTTTCTCCTACTCGTCCTGATTTACTGGCCTCTTCTTCAACAAATAATGTCATAATGTCCAAGGAAAGTTCTCATGAACCTACAGCTATGGAAATTAACAGTCCAAATAGTACACCTTCAAGTGTATCTGTTCAGCATGCAGCTGCTTTTATGTCTAATGTTTCCTCACTTGCAAGTTCAAATGGTACTATACAAGAGCCTGGACCTGTACCTGTACAACCACAACTACAACCACAGCCACAACCACAATCACAACTACAAGCTCCAACACAAACAAGTCCTATACTACCTATGCCAAATCCTTATTCAGGTTCAATTCCACTTCCAGTTGGAACATCAAACAAAGTAAAACAAGAACCAACCCTGAGACAATCTTCTACATTAGTTTCTCCTCCACTACTGAAACTGGAAACTGTAAATCAAGATTATATCGTGACTCCATCTAATCTTATTGAAAATCTTAATCTTATTGGTGAAGAACCAGCAATTTATGAATTAATTAAACCATTAACTTTAAAATCTGTTGTTTCAAATTATTCTAAACTTGTGGAATTTTTAGTTCTGAATTACCCAAATATGAAAAATTCTCCTTATAATCCATTCCATCTGGAAATAAATCTTATTGATCATCATAATGATCCTTTATTTTTATCTACATTATTAATCATCTTAACTATAAATCTCCTAATTGCAGAAATATTAATTAAATTAAAAAAGCAAAAATTTAAAGATTTCCTTCACTATTCTAAAAAGAAACTAATGTATCGTGCATTCAAAAATTTTAGAAATTTGATTCATTTTAAAGTATTGGAAATTTATACACTTGTAGAAATGAGTTTTGTTGTACCTCCAATTATTCCTGCTCGTTCAGTAGGTACTCAATCTCAACATCATTTTCAACATTTAAATCAATATCAAATATATTATAATTTAGCACTTTCAAGTTATCATATGTGTAACTATTTCCATATTTTAAATTTGACAAATACTTTAAATACGACAAATTCAGGACAAGTGTATAATTATGGGAATGAAGCTCAAGAACATCAAAAAGTATTATATCTTTCACGAGCAATTACATATTTCCAATTAATAAATGTTAGAAATAATGAACCTTTGGGTCCTGTGGCAGAATTATTCGCAGCATTATATGTTTCTGAACGTTATTATGTCATTTATTCCTCACATAATTATAATTTAAATCTTACGAGAAATAATGATATTATTGTTAGATTAGATTCTCAAAGATTACGAGCATTTACTGGATTACCTGGGAATGAATTAGAACATAATTTTGTATTTGCCTTGACTAGAGTAATTAGTGATTATCGATTAATTGAAGATTTATGTCATAGATCAAATTTTAATGTGTTGTTGAATTATGATAATACCAGTATGAATTTTGCTAAATTTACTGAAGTTCAAGGATTAATTAGTTCAATTCCTGTACATGATCCTATTCATGAAGTACTTAAAAGTATAATTATATTTAAATTATTATTGATTTTCCCAGGGGATTTTCAACAATGTAAAGAAGTTATTGTTATGTTGGTTTCTGTATTAAATACTGTACTTGAACTGGCAGATTCTGATGTTTTTAAAGTACAAATGTCAAATCACCAATCTTGTCAACCATTACTTCATTTATTAAAGATTTTCTTGGAAATGAAACAAGAAGAAACGAGAGAAAATTCTCAAGATGCCAGGAATCAAGAAAAACAAACTATTTTAATTAGATATAGTGATAATCTAATTAAACATTTTCCATTTTTTAATAATATTAATAAATTAGTGAGAGCTCATAAGATTTTGAATAATTGGTTTCTTAACTTAAGTGAATATAGAAAGAGAGTTAGTGAACGAGAGCAATTACTTGCTGAACAACAGAAGCAGCAGCAGCAGCAGCAGCAGCAACAACAACAACAACAACAATCTCTGACCATACGTGCTATACCACAGTTACCCCCACTGTTTGCCATGACACCCCATCCGCCACCATTACTTCCATTAATACATTCATCAACCTCTCTAAAAGATCAAGATATAGATTTAGCTGAACTTTTAAAAGATTTCCATGATTCAAATATCCGTTCAAATAATTCTTCTACTAAAGTATCCCAAGATCATACACCAGAAGAATATCAAACTACTCAACCACAACATCGACCAGAAGATCAAGACGAAGAAGACGAAGAAGAAGAAGAATATTTCTCAATTATACCAAAGAAACAACATGGTCCTAAATTAACCCTTCCACCGCCAGTTCCTACACAACCACAAACACAAATGACACCAGGGAATAATGATGCTGATACTCCAGCTTCGCTTCATTTTACAGCAAGTACCAAAAATTTCCTTTCATTATTTGCTGCAACTAATTTTGAAGAAAGTATGAGTGGAGGAACTCTGGGGAATCTTGTCAATGGAGGTGGTGCGCCAGGTAATAACAGTTTTTTTAATTTGTATCAACTAAGTAATATGGACAGTTCTAAGGAATAGTCTTTATATGTATGTTTATATATTAATAGAGTGAAATTATGTAATAGTTTTATAGAGATAGAAACTAAAAATTCCAGTAGGTTCTTAGTTTGACTTAGATGTTATTACAATTATCTAGAATTCAAGAGCAAGGACCAATGAAGCCAATGTTTGTATTGTCTTTTGGCAAGATAGTTGGATAAGACAAAGTTGATTTAACCAATTTTGTCCTAGAAGCTGTGCCAAGAATAAGAATAAGAATAAGAAGAAATTGTCAAAAGAACAAGAATAACGTCGTGCCATGCACAATGTCGTCATTGACTCTGTGACATTTGTAATATGACTTTTCACTTGACTACAAAATTGAAAGAGGAACAGAATTAACACTTAAATATCAATCTATGTTAATTATAACACCAGTAATAAAGGTAAATCTACTTAATATACTCAATATACTCAATCTACTTTATATACATAATCTAGATATACTTAATATACTTAATCTTGTTGTAAAAAAACCCATCACATGACCTACATCACATGACACGTTTTTTTAGGGATTAAAATTTCATCATTGATTTTTTTTTCTCACATACAAAATTTCTATGATGACGATCAATTCGGTTGTCATTCAAACTTCAATAACCACCACTCTGAAAAAAACAATCGTTGAACAAAAAATTCAAATCTACCCAGTAATTTCTCTTTTTGTATTTTACAACACACACTTACACAACATTACTGTTTTATTATAGTTGAATTAGTGGATTGACACCAACTTACACGATTTCCTCTATTCGATTATTTTTGTTTTTTTTGTTAAATTCAAAATTATCAAACATAGCAAGGCTGAAAGAGTATAGATAGACCACATAGAGAAAGAATCCTTAGTATACTAGACTTACCATTCAGCATTTCATACATCTTGTTCCCAGTTTTTCATCTTATACTTATTACTAATACACATATCTCACCTGGGTAAACATGGAATTAGATACTGACGTACCAATGGAAGATGTTGAAGATTTAAAATCTACCAGTGGAACTACTACCACTAGTGGAAGTACTGGTAAACAAACTACTACTACTACAACAACAACAGGCACAGGAATAACAACTACTGATGCTGGATTAAGTTCTGACTCTAATGCAATCAGTTCTAAAAAATCCGAACTTAATTTAACTTCAGTAAATCAATTAGATCAGTGGATTGATAGATTATCCAACTGCGAACCTCTTGCTGAAGCTGATGTTAAAAAACTTTGTGATATGGCAATTGAAGTTTTACAATTTGAAGAAAATGTTCAACCAGTTCAAGTTCCTGTAACTATATGTGGAGATGTTCATGGTCAATTTCATGATTTAATGGAATTATTTAAAATTGGTGGTCCTTGTCCTGATACAAATTATTTATTTATGGGAGATTATGTTGATCGAGGATATTATTCTGTGGAAACTGTATCATATTTAGTTTGTATGAAAGTTAGGTATCCCAATAGAATTACTATATTAAGAGGGAATCATGAATCAAGACAAATTACTCAAGTTTATGGATTTTATGATGAATGTTTAAGAAAGTACGGTAGTGCCAACGTTTGGAAATTATTTACTGATTTATTCGATTATTTCCCTATAACTGCGTTAGTAGACAATAAAGTATTTTGTTTACATGGAGGTTTATCTCCTATGATTGAAACAATTGATCAAGTTAGAGAATTAAATAGAATTCAAGAAGTGCCTCATGAAGGTCCAATGTGTGATTTATTATGGTCAGATCCTGATGATAGAGGTGGATGGGGGATTTCTCCAAGAGGGGCTGGTTTCACTTTTGGACAAGATATTTCCGAACAATTTAATCATACTAATGATTTAAGTCTTATTGCTAGAGCTCATCAATTAGTTATGGAAGGTTTTAGTTGGTCGCATCAAGAGTCTGTAGTGACAATATTTTCTGCCCCAAATTATTGTTATAGATGTGGAAATCAAGCAGCAATTATGGAAGTTGATGAACAACATAATAGACAATTTTTACAATATGATCCAAGTCAAAGACCAGGAGAACCAACAGTTACAAGGAAAACTCCTGATTATTTCTTATGATTTATTTACTCTTTTACCTACTCAAAATTCATTCATTTTTTTTGAAAGTTATGTTTTATTGAAAGTTTTTGTTGTTTTTGTTTATTCATCGTATAAATTAATTGTTGGAAATGTTGAATTATTAAATCTTTGTTAACGGTTGTCTTCTGTATCCCTTTTTTTATATCTTCTTTTTTTATATATCTGTCTTTAGTCTGATTCATTTTGCTTTTATAATAAATATTCAAAGTAAATTATATTCATGTATTGCGACATTTCACATTTCTCATTTTTCACGACATTTATTCTTTTTTAACCAACCAGAGACAGGAAAATTCAAATTAACGCACTTTAACATACAAAATTGAAAAAACTTCAACAAGTACTTAAACTTAGCTAATAAGCATCATGTTGAGATATTCTAAACCAATTGCCAGTCGTATTGGATCAGTCAGAAGTTTATATACTACTGTTTTGGAATCTGATATTAATATCACCAAAAATGGTAAAGTTAATCTTTCTGTTGGTACTGGTGGTAGATCATCTCGTAACGGATATACTGTAACTGTTTTTGGAGCTGCTGGGTTCTTAGGAAGATATGTTACATCAAAATTAGCTAGACATGGTACTACAACAGTTATTCCATTCAGAGATGATATGAAGAAACGATTTTTAAAAGTTCAGGGTGATTTAGGAGTGGTTAATTTTGTTGAATTTGAACCTCGTAATTTACAATCTGTTCAAGATTCTGTGGCTCATTCAGATGTAGTTATTAATTGTATTGGAGCAGATTACAACACTAAGAACTTTTCTATGGCCGATGTCAATATAGCTATTGCTGAAAGAATTACTCAAGCTACAAAAGATGCCAATGTTCCTAGATTAATTCATGTTTCTTCATATAATGCTAATCCAAAATCAGAATCTGTTTTTTATGCCACAAAAGGTATTGGGGAACAAGTTGTTAAATCAATTTATCCTGAAGTTACAATTGTTAGACCTGCACCAATGTATGGACGTGAAGATAATTTATTAAATTATTTGGGACCAAAGATAAAAATGTGGACTCCAAATCGTAATGGTAAATTAATTTATCCAACTCATGTATTAGATGTTGCTAGAGCTATTGAAAACATTACATTTAATGATGCCACTGCAGGACAAACTTATGAATTATATCATCCTGAACAACTTTCCTTTGCTGAAATTAGACAATTAATTCATGGGATAACTGAAGATTATTCTGAAGTTGGTCCTTATACTTATAGATTTGGTGAACATACAATTCCACTTCAATTAGCTAAATTTATTTCTGAATTAAAACAATTTGTATTTTGGAAACAAACTAATCCTGATCAAATTCAAAGACATTTAATTGATCAAGTAATTGATCCAAATGCAAAGACATTTGCTGATTTAGGAATTTATGATACTACAGTATTAGCTGATGTTATTTTCTCATATGTTAAACAATGGAGACATCCTTTGATTGCTGAAAAGGGAGCTCCTAGTGCAAAAGAATTGGCAAAATTAAGAGAATATGAATCTCCAATTACCCCTTAGTTTTATTTATTCAAGTTAGCATGTAGTTTTAGTCTTTTTTATATTACGCATTATTTTTTTGTTGTGGTAAGAGTATGAACTGTAGTGAAGATTTAAAGTTAGGGAAAGTACAGAAGCACAGACTTATTGTAAATAGTTTATATGTGTTGCTATTTACTGAGAATAAACATATACACTTCAAGATATAATTTCAAAATACTAGCCAACTATACCTCTCCAATTGGGAATTCCTTTAATGTTTACATTTCAAATCAGGGGTAACGTATTCTAAATGAACTATGTATGATGCAAAAAAAAAAATATCCAAGAAATTTTATTATATTGTTAAATTAAACAATAATTTTTGCAGCATATATTAATTTACTTAATTGGTCAGCAATTGTTTGATTTGACAACAATTGTTTAATTTATTGATTTAATACTATTTAAACACATCAAATCGTCACTTCTTGATTTTATTTTTCTATTTGTTTGCTCTCTGATTGAGTTTTCTCTTCAAATTTATTATTTCCTAATTCTCTAAACTCAAACTAATCAAGTGTCATGTTAGCAAGGAGAAATGGTCAATGAAGATGATTACTTAATTCCTATAAACTCATTTCCCAAAGCTTTCTCACCATATTATACTCCAAATATTTTTCCATGCTATCAGAAGAGATATAGTAAATTGAAAGACGTAACTGATATTTTTAAGAAATTTCCTTATAAGATTGGTAATTTGGTGATATATCATTCCGTATATTCTTCTGTAATACTACTGTTGAAGGTTTTAACTATTTGTTATCGCTAACCAATTTAGGTTCACTAATGCTTGAATACGTTCCAATTCAACATCTTTTACCTAGTCCAGTTAATAATCCAAAGTTAAGTCAACATCCAACTTTACGATTAATTTCGTTGTCTGAAATTGATAATTGACAGAAGTTAAGTTACCATCAAAAATGACTTGGCTTGCATTAACCAATTTAAAACTGGAAGATATTTCCGCCATAATGATTCTTCATGTTGTTTCTCGTGTTACATTAGATGGTCTCAACATCCGAGAGATTGGAACATTGAGGAGCCACCTACCAGAAATTGTGTTTCAAGTTGACTTGTGGAATCACGGATGCGTCTCATATTGACTTGTAGAATCACCGATTAGAAACACTAGTAATTGATGATTTGACTCCTGGTTTAACCAAGTCGGAATTATTCTCTAGTTATATTGCAACCACTGAGGGGAAGACTTGGCCTTCAAGACCAAGGTGATTAAAGGTTTCTTATAGTATATTACTTGAATATATATTAGAAAAAATCAATGAAACAATTGGGTGCCCTGCAAAATTGAACATTTTGGACATAAGTGTTAGTAAGCTTAACCATATTGAAATTTCAAGTAATTTACCTCAGGTTTTGAAATGTCTAATAATTACGAAAAATCAATGGATACGAAAAGAAAAACTGTACTTGAATTACCTAAAGATTTAAACAACATTTGAGGAGGATTTGTGTAATCTTGCCAGTTTACAATATTTACAATTATCTCCATTACTTAGGAACTTCTATTTGTCCCGAAATAAAACCGAGGTGTTATCTTATTATTCGGGTAACTTTGTCAATTTGTGTGAATTGAATTTGTAATCAAACTCAATTACCAGCTTAGATGATTGGATATTACCTCCTAATTTTAAAATCTTGCATTTGGATAGTAATCTAATCACCGAGTTGACCCTGAAATTACCCTTAATTAATAAAAATATAAATCTAAGATTGTTTATTTGCATTTAATAAATTGTCAAATAAATAAGGTTTGACTAGATTATATTCTCCCCTGTTTGAAATTATTAGATCTTGGAGGAAATAACTGTAAACTTATGATTAACACTATTGCTAAAAGGTCTTATATGTTGCGAAAAAAGTGCGATAAGAATTCAACAAATTACACATCAAAACAAACCGACAACAGAAACAGAACAAATGATGTATCAACTCCCACCAGTATCAGAGTTATCCAACCTTCCAAAAGATAAACTATCAGATACATTTGAACATTTATTTGAACCTTGTGCTCCTCTTGAGCAAATAATACTCACATACATATTTCCCCAAAAGTATCACACATACACCGACTTTATTGAATTAACTAGAATTGAGCTTATAAAATCATTAGACACGCTACCCAATGAAACTATTAACACAATAATATCAGCACATCCTCGACTTGGTGAATCTACCAAACTGACCCATTCTACAAGTGAGCAAAAATCATTGGGTGAAGAAACTGAGAAATTAAAACAATTGAATGACTTATATGAGAGAACATTCCCAGGATTGAGATATATTGTGTTTGTTAATGGTAGGTCTAGAGAAGTAATTATGGAAGATATGAAAAGAAGGATTGATATCGGAGATATTGAAGAGGAGAAAAGATTGGCATTTAATGCTATGTGTGATATTGCTTTAGATAGAGCAAAGAAGTTAGGAGGGAATTAATAGGTAAGAATTAATAGGTAAGAACTAATAGGCAAAAATTAATAGGTAAAAATTAATAGGTAGGAATAGGATCTGTTTTGTACCTTGAACAAAGTTTATCTTCAATATACATAGACTTATTAATATGTTCAACAATTAAAGTGCACTTGTTTCTTAGAAATTTCTCTCTATTTAACCAGCACAATACATACATTGGTAAATACATCTAGATAACTCTTACTGTGAATTATTTTGTATGTAATCATTACTGTAAAAAAAACTAAATCCGGGTAACTCCAAGACCTCGCCCACAATTTCAGGCCAATTTACACGACCAGTTTCAATTTTCAATACGGAAAACGTTCACAATTGTTAGGGATTTTAAGTGATATCGATAAATCTATAAACCGTTCAACATCGTACTACATATCCATACAAACCAGATATATTAAACAATGGTATGTTACTGCTATATCCAATTGATTCAATTGATTCAATTGATTAATTAATCTAATTCAATTAAGTGTTTGTTCATGTGAATACTAACTCATCTTATAGGCTGGTGCTTTAGAAAACGCAAGAAAAGAAATCAAACGTCTTTCTCTTGATGCAGACGAATCTCAATATGGACAAATCTATTCTGTTTCTGGACCTGTTGTCATTGCTGAGAACATGATTGGTTGTGCCATGTATGAATTAGTTAAAGTTGGTCATGATAATTTAGTTGGGGAAGTTATTAGAATTAATGGGGATAAAGCTACTATTCAAGTTTATGAAGAAACTGCAGGTGTCACTGTAGGAGATCCAGTTTTAAGAACCGGTAAACCATTATCGGTTGAATTAGGTCCTGGTTTAATGGAAACTATTTATGATGGTATTCAAAGACCTTTAAAAGCAATTAAAGAACAATCTCAATCAATTTATATTCCAAGAGGTATTGATGCTCCTGCTTTATCTAGAACTGTTCAATATGATTTCACTCCTGGAAAATTAAGAGTTGGTGATCATATTACTGGTGGGGATATTTTTGGATCTATTTATGAAAATTCATTATTAGATGATCATAAAATTTTATTACCTCCAAGAGCAAGAGGTACAATTACTTCTATTGCTGAAGCAGGTTCTTATAATGTTGAAGACACTGTTTTAGAAGTTGAATTTGATGGAATTAAACATAAATATTCCATGATGCATACTTGGCCAGTTAGGGTTCCAAGACCAGTTGCTGAAAAATTAACTGCTGATTATCCATTATTAACTGGTCAAAGAGTTTTGGATTCTTTATTCCCATGCGTTCAAGGTGGTACTACTTGTATTCCTGGAGCTTTTGGATGTGGTAAAACTGTTATTTCTCAATCATTATCTAAATTTTCAAATTCTGATGTTATTATTTATGTTGGTTGTGGTGAAAGAGGTAATGAAATGGCAGAAGTTTTAATGGAATTCCCAGAATTATTTACTGAAGTTTCTGGTAGAAAAGAACCAATTATGAAACGTACTACATTAGTTGCCAATACTTCTAATATGCCAGTTGCCGCTAGAGAAGCTTCAATTTATACTGGTATTACTTTAGCAGAATATTTTAGAGATCAAGGTAAGAATGTTTCTATGATTGCTGATTCTTCATCACGTTGGGCTGAAGCCTTAAGAGAAATTTCTGGTAGATTGGGTGAAATGCCGGCTGATCAAGGGTTCCCAGCATATTTGGGTGCCAAGTTAGCTTCCTTTTATGAACGTGCTGGTAAATCTATTGCCTTGGGATCTCCAGAAAGAATTGGTTCAGTTTCTATTGTTGCTGCTGTCTCTCCTGCTGGTGGTGATTTCTCTGATCCAGTTACTACTTCAACATTAGGTATTACTCAAGTTTTCTGGGGTTTAGATAAGAAATTAGCTCAAAGAAAGCATTTCCCTTCGATTAACACTAGTGTTTCATATTCGAAATATACCAATGTTTTAAACAAGTATTATGATTCCAATTATCCTGAATTCCCACAATTACGTGATAAAATTAGAGAAATTTTATCCAATGCTGAAGAATTAGAACAAGTTGTACAATTAGTTGGTAAGTCTGCATTATCAGATTCTGATAAGATTACCTTAGATGTTGCTACTTTAATTAAAGAAGATTTCTTACAACAAAATGGTTATTCTTCATATGATGCCTTTTGTCCAATTTGGAAAACATTTGATATGATGAGAGCATTTATTAGTTATTATGATGAAGCACAAAAAGCTGTGGCTAATGGTGCTCAATGGTCAAAATTAGCTGAAGCTACAAGTGATGTTAAACATGCAGTTAGTTCAGCTAAATTCTTTGAACCTTCAAGAGGGGTAAAGGAAGGGGAAGTTGAATTTGGTAATTTATTAACTACAATTAGTGAAAGATTTGCTGAAGCTTCTGAATAAAGTCGTTTTTTTTATTATAAATATATAGCTTGTCTCTGTTTTTAACATTTTTCTAATAAAGAGTTACAAAGAAGTCACCAATACTTACAAGTATCGACCAAAGACCATCAAAACATTCGATAATGAAATTATCAACTCCATCAATTAAATATCTAACTTCATCATCTAAGGAGTTTATAATTTGATTTCTTGTAATATCATCTTGCCCAGGTAGTTTTTCAAAATTTAATGGAAATTCATTTATTGGAATTGCCTTGGGAGTATATAGTGGTATTGAAGTTAAATTTGGTTCATTTATGATTGTTGTTGGTGATGGAAGAATTATTGATCTTGAACTATTTGGTTTTAAATTTTTGATAATGTTAGATGGTGAAGAAGAACTTTCCTCTGAAACTTGTCCTAATTGGTTCTCAAGATCAGGTTGAGGTTGAGATTTCTTTCTCCATGATGTAAAGATATTAAGAAACAGCAGTTCAGGTTTAGTTGCACCACTGGTATATTTTTCTAATTGATATGGATGATTTCCTTGAATAATGATTTCATTATTATGTTGAGATTCACTAGGACGAAATCTACGATATCTTTCTTCGGTATATTCCACAAACATATCAACTTGAGGAAACAAAGATTGACGTTCTAATCTTGTTCTTATAGCATGATCACTTGAACTCAGTGGACTTGGTTCATATGGAGGTTGATGAGGGGAAAGAATTGACAATTCAATATCGGAATAAGGAATTTGTGTTTCTTGACTAGCCAGAGTTTCTATATCAAAGAATGAACTTGAGTAATTTGTAGGTGAAGTTGTAACCATTTGTGGTGGTGAATTATGAACTCGTTCTAATAACGGAAATCTAACAGGTTTGTAAATTGGGGGAATAGGAGCAGTATGACAATATACATCATCATTTATTGTTGTTTGTTCTTGTATTTGGTTTTCTTGACGTTGAATTGGTGAAGTTAATGGAATTGTTTTGAATTCAGGATATTCTGACTCAACATTTTCTTGAGATTGACGTGGTTCAGCTAGGGGAGGAACTTGTGGTTTAGGATTAGTTTCTATTAATTGCTCTGAGATTATTGTACCTCTCAACATAACTTAAACATA
The DNA here is from genome assembly GCA_000497715.1 of Spathaspora arborariae UFMG-19.1A. Classification (NCBI taxonomy): domain Eukaryota; kingdom Fungi; phylum Ascomycota; class Pichiomycetes; order Serinales; family Debaryomycetaceae; genus Spathaspora; species Spathaspora arborariae. The sequence goes on from KI547147.1 coordinate 223,352, forward strand.
TAGGAAAAAGAACAGCTACGTTTGAAGTATTTCTTTATGTGACACATAAGGGTGCAAAAAAAAAAAGCTGCAAACAAATGTTCCTCCACAAATAGAAAAATGTGAGTGCTAACGTACACCATTCCCAATTGAAATCGAAACTGGAACTGAAACTGAAAATGAACAGTGGGATTGTTCAGTACCTACATGCATCTACAAAAACATTTTTATAAAAATGAATATTCATTCCTATTAACTATACGGACAAACAATGATAAATCATTGCGAGGTTTTATAGCGAACTAGAAAAAAAACTCAAAGATCATCAACAAAATCATCATAACCAATTCAACAAAATATTAACCAGCCAATTGCATTTTAAAAAATTACCTTCTTCATTAGATTTGTCATTATACATTTCCATCTCTACATCAGATTTTAATCTCCCATTCAATTAACTAGTCAATACTAAGATTGAACTAATTAAAATGGTCATGTGTTCAGTTCTTCGATGTCCGTTTACTTGGATCTAGCTCTGACCTTCCGTCTCTTTCTCTTAAGTCTTCTAACTCTCTTTTTTCTCCACTTATCTCTCATATTGAACGATAATTAGTGTATAATAAAAGAAAAAGAAAGGGAGAGAAATTAGAATAAAAAAAGTAGTGACGAAAAGTTTTTTTATGGACAGAGAATTGGGAGCAACCAGTGGAATTCCGAAAAAAAAAACAAACTCGTGACCATAAAGTGTTACCCGGAGTTAATATAACAAAGTTTTTTTCCTTATAGGGTTAGTTTGAGTCACGTGCGAAGTTTTAGGGTTAGCCAGCCCTAATGGTACATATAAAGGTCCTACCTTTAACACACTCTTATTTGCAATTGCTATAGATATCTATTTACAAATTATTCAACAGCATCATCAACTCTAATATCTTTATTTAATCGTTTCGTTTCTTGTTCTAAAGCCTTCATTAAATCTTCCCTCAAATGTTCTAAATCCAATTGATCAACTAACAGATTTATAATTGATTCATTAATAAGAATACATTCATCTTCTTGAACTAATTCGTGTAAATGTCTTGATTCATTATATTCACTATAAATTTGATCCATTTCACTCACTGATTGAAATCTTAAATGTTTTGTTTCCACTACAGTTGAATCATCTGCTAACGTAACTTCATCCTCTCCATCATCTTCTTGTTTTTCTTGTTCCTTTTGAATAGTTCTTTTTTGAACGGAAGTAGTTTCCAACAAATAATCTAAATGTTTAATTCCAATTAATGCCTTAATATGACAATATAATCTAAATGCTAAATAAAATCCAGGCACATTAGGAATAATAGGTACCAATGCAAATGGTAAACTCAAAGGAATACCAATTGCACATAATATACCATATTTTCTATGTTTTGCTTGATTTTCTTTTCTAAAATTATATATTTGGTTTAATATTGTTGTGGGGTTTTGAAAATCAGGATGATATAAAGGAATTGGTTTTAACTGATCATGAGAGATATTTAATTTATCAATTTCAGATTGAACTAAATTTGGGTGTTTACTATGAATTAATTCTTGATTAATTTCTCTAATCATAGCTCGTTGACTGGGGAAACTTCGTAAACAATTCTCTTCATATCCTATAGTTCTCATTAATTTTTTAACTAAATTTGTGATTTTAACATTAATTGATTTCTCAGAATTCAGTAATTTAGTCCATCCCTTTATGGCAGTCTTGATTATCTTGTGTTCAAGTTTAAAAAACCAAGGTATGGTTTTCAATTGAGACTCAGACAACATTTTCCCAGGACGGTGGTTACAATATATGTAAGATTTTGAGGTAGTTATAGGGATTGAAATTACATAAATTGAATCTCTTTTTAATATCTTTTTATTAGGTACGATTGTTGATTGAAATCTTCGAGCATAGTTTATGCCAATATTGGCAAATCTAGTAGATCTTGGGTGGATTATCATTGGTTAATAAAAAAAGACACTTTAAACCTTGGAAAAATTATAGAAACTAAGTGTTTTTTCAATTGAAAAGTGTAAAATGGTAAAATAATGAAAGTAATAACTGAAATGGGTGTGTTTCGTGTGACCCAACACTGGCTGTTTCAACTATTGAATCGCAAATTTACAAAATCGCAAGATGGAGCAAATTAAGGAATTTGGTCGTGTATATTGGCAGAAAGTTTATAACCATATTAAACTCAACCATAAAGTAAATCTAAAGTTTAGAGAGTATAATTGGACAATATTATTAGAGTAAACTTGTTGGAAGGGGTTGATATTAGTGTATATAATTAGTATATGTCAAATTGTAGTTAGTCTGGATATGTAAATCTTGGCTATGTTTTTCGCAACCAATCAATTGTCTTGGATCAAAGTATGAATTGGCGATATCAGAACTGGATATTAAAACATCTTTAATAGTTTCACTACCGTTTGTGGCACTATATTACTTTATTTGTCATTGTAGCGGGAAATTGGTATGCCGTTGTCCATAATTTTAGTAATATTTCAATAAACTTCCATAATAATGTAAAAGAAAACTCTTTATACATTCAATTTTGGAATTAACTAAGAAATTGTAACATACAATATACCACCACCATTCTATACATTTCTAAGACAAGAAACGCTGTAAAACCAACCCAGTTCAATTACACAATCTAATAGTGCAATTTCCAGACCAATCACGTGACATATCTTCTCACACCCACAAATTGCTTTTGTGGATACGAATAAACCCCTATATGTAAATATACATCTTTCTTTACAATTATGTATATAACAATCATCTAATCCTTATATATGAAATCATGAATGAAAATATACCCAACGGATTAATACCTCCAGGAATTAAAAGTCATCAAGAATCTCCCTTAGGCAGTACTAATAATTTAACACTACAAAAACCATCTGAATCTAATCGTCATCAACCAAATGCAAGTATAAGTGCTACAAGTACAGGCACCAAAATCACCAATGCAGAAGTTGTTCTTAATGAAGCATTAGGCAAAATTCAAGTCAATACTTATAATCATATTCCTAATAGAATCCCCCCTTATGTTTTAGATACAGTTGCTAAAACATATCATCGAGATGTAGATCATAATACTACCAGTAATGCAACAACGAATAGCCATAGCCGAATGGATAGTACAGGTGTGAGTCCCAATGATATTGTACATCATAACCGTCAGCCACTGCTCAGAAAAGTTCAATCTGAAAGAACATTATCTACACTATATGATGAAGAACAATATTTAAGTTTTGCTAATGATCCATATATTAAAGCAATGGGCGGTAGTTGGTTTAAGTTTATTAGATCAATTCGACAACAAAATGCATACACCAGTGATAAAATAAGATATGACGATACTTTTTTTAAAGAATATGATTTAGAAAGTCCTTGGGGAGGTGATAAACGATTAAAATCAGCGCTAGTGGAAGATTTCAGTGAGACTAGACAATCTTCTTCAGAAAATTCCAATAATTGGATTTCAAGAATTTTTAGACGTAATAGAGGAGATGAAGATGAAAATAATCCAAGAGTTCGATCAACTGCAGGTTATTGGATGGGTGAGAATAGAAAACAACTATTTCCTACTCTTCGAAAGATTTTCTTATTTAATCCTTTAGTTCCATTATTTTTAAGAATATTAACCTTGATTTTCTTAGCAATTTCATTAGGTTTAGCATGTTCAATTTTTCAATTTGCAGCAAAGGAATATCAAGGTCAGCAATTTTTTCAACAAGCTAGCACAATAATGGCAATTATTGTTGAAACTATAGGCATAGTATATGTAATTGGAATTGCATATGATGAATATCATGGGAAACCACTAGGATTAAGAAATCCTATAGGTAAAATGAGGTTAATTATGCTTGATTTATTATTTATTATATTTTCATCAGCGAATTTGTCGTTAACATTCAATACTTTATATGACGACGAATGGGTTTGTGTAATTGCACATTCCAATCCACTTAAGAATAATTCATTATTAACAATTACTGTGGATAGTGTATGTCGAAGACAACGTGCATTAGCAGCATTTTTATTGGTAGTGTTGTGTTTATGGGTGACTACTTTTACGATTAGTTTGTTAAGAGTAGTTGATAGAGTAACTAATCCAGGTAGAGTAGAATAAGAATAACATTTTTATACAACTATTTATACAAAACATTCTTAAATAGACTATATTAGTTTTTAATTTAACATATCAAACAGGTTTTAGTGCAGGAATCTTTCCATACCAAAAACTTCTTGGAAGGTTTTTTTTTGTTTGTTTGTTAAGCTTAGCTTTTTCTTTCGCCTTAAAGAAACTCGTATAACAACATACTCACATTAAACTAGACAACACATCTGGTAAAACACTAAAAACTAAACAATTTTAACTAATCAATCATTGATCTTAACATTCATATATTTATATACATCTCATGGCACTTCCTGCTTATTCTGATTTGAATTCTACTTGGAATTTTATTCAACCAGGATTAGAATTTATTCTTGGTGCACAAGGTGATCAAGGTGTTACTTCACAAATGTATATGAATTGTTATACTGCAGTATACAATTATTGTGTTAACAAATCACGTAGAAGTGATTCAAATATTTCTCACTCTTCTACAAGTTATTCCCCTAATTCAGAAAATAATAGTTATTCTTTAGCTGGTGCTGAGATTTACAGCAAATTAGATGCTTATTTAACTCAATTCATCAGAGGATTAAGAAAAGAACCTCATGAATCCTTACTAGAGTTTTATGTTCGCAAATGGACTAGATTTACTATTGGTGCTGTGTATATGAATAATGTTTTTGATTATATGAATAGGTATTGGGTTCAGAAGGAAAGATCAGATGGTAGAAGAGACATATTTGATGTTAATACTTTAAGTTTGATTAAATGGAGAAATGAGATGTTTCAACAAAATTCTGAAACTTTAATTAAGGAGATTTTAGATTTAATTGAAAAACAAAGAAATAATATGATTGTTGATACAAGTTTAATTTCAACAGCAATTAAGTCTTTGGTTTTCTTAAGCATTGATGCTAATGATTTGAAAAAGCCAAATTTAGCGATTTATTTGAATTCTTTTGAAAAACCGTTTTTGCAAGCTACTGAAGAGTATTATACTCGTGAATCAAGTAAATATTTAGCTGAACATAATGTTGTTGATTATATGAAAAAATGCGAAGCAAGATTATCTCAAGAAATTTCAAAATCAAATAATTATTTAGAGGAGAGAACTAAACCTGCATTGTTGGATACATTAAATGAAGCCTTGATTAAAAATCATGCTCAAGAAATGTATGATCAATTTTTAGTATTATTAGAACAAACTCAAATTGAACATATTCAAAGAATGTACAAATTGTTATATAGAGTTCCTGATACTTTAATTCATTTAGCTGATACTTTGGAAGAATATATTAAACAAGAAGCTGGTAAAACATTAGAAGAAATTAAAGTACAAGCAGAAGCAGTAGCCATTGCAGGGACATCAGGTTCTAATGAAGGTACTCCTGGTGTTAATGGAGCTAATTCTAGTGCCAGAACAAGAAGAACTGCCACAGGTGGAGCTGCTATTGATTATAAAACATATGTCAACACATTAATTGCAATTTATGATCAATTTAATGATATTGTAATTAAAGCATTCAATAAAGATACAAGATTTATTAGATCTTTAGATAATGCTTGTCGATACTTTGTTAACAAGAATCCAATAGCTACCCCTACAGCTAGATCTAGTTGTAAAACTCCAGAGCTATTAGCCAAATATGCTGATGGATTTTTGAAAAGTACTAGTAAAGAAGCTGATATTCTTGATATGAATGCTGATAATTTAATGATTGTTTTTAGATTTATCAATGATAAAGATGCGTTTGAAGAACATTATCGTCGTCTGTTGGCAAAACGATTAATTAATGGTACTTGTAAATCTGACGAATTAGAAGAAAGTATTATACATCGTTTACAAGAAGAAAATTCTATTGAATATACCTCAAAAATGACAAAAATGTTTTCTGATATGAAGGCATCAGAAGATTTGAAAGCTGATGTTAGAAATCATGTTGGCGAAAATTTAGTTAAGGAGTTCAACCCATTAATCTTGGCTCAAAGTATGTGGCCTTTTAAATATCTTGATGATTATAATTTAAAGGTCCCCCAAGAATTACAAGTTCCATTTGAAAAAGTTATTGAAATTTATGCAACTAAACATAGTGGAAGACAATTAAAATGGTTATGGAATCATGGAAGAGCTGAATTAAAAGCTAATTTATCAAGAAAGGGTAAACCGCCATTCTTGTTTACTGTTTCCAATGTTCAATTAATGATTTTAATTGCGTTTAATAAGAAGAATAGTTATACAGTTAAAGAATTGCATGAAATTGTTGGAACTTCAAGAAATATTTTTGAAGCTCATTTATTACCATTTACAAAATATAAATTAATTGATCAATCTCCTGTTAGTACAAGTTCAGGTTTCAATGATGAAACAGTACTTACAATTGTTGAAGAATATAAATCCAAGAAATTAAAAGTTAATTTCATTAGTAATATCAAAACGAATGAACCTAAACAAGAAGAAGATGAAGCTAATAAAGAAATTGATGAAACTAGAAAGAATTTCCTTTCTGCATGTATTGTTAGAATTATGAAATCAAGAAAAGTATGCAAACATAATGATTTGATTAATGAAGTATTGCCATTAACATTATCAAGATTTAGAGCAAGACCTCTTGATGTTAAACGAGTAATTGACCAATTAATTGAAAAGAAGTATATTAAGAGAATTGAAAATGGTAGTTATGAATATATGACGTAAGTTGTTTGAATACATATATAATCTTTTTGTACGTACTCTCTAATGAACAAAAAAGAAATCCAATCTTCTAGCACCTTCATCTTCGGTTGTTTTACGATATGTTTCTTGTTCTTCTGCAGTCATTGAATCCCATACTTTATTCTTGTTTTTATTTCTCCAGAAATAATAAAACTTGGTTAATCCTAAAACTGGAATTAATGCAAGTGTAATCCAAAACAATTGCATATTACCACGATGGTACAAGGGTAAATCATCTTTTCTATAAATATTTGAACCGACAATACCTCCTAATTGAACAAACATATTATATACAGCAGAAGCAATAGATCTTGTTCTTACTGAATTGGAATTTCTTGAAACCCAAGCAACACAAATAGCATGAATATAAGGTTGTCCTAAATACAAAGTATTTAAAGTCCAAGTAGGCCAAACTTCCTTTCCGGCACCAGGCCACCATCTAATTACAGCAATCAATGGTGTAGCATACAATGGAGCAAGCATACATACAAATGATTTTTCATTAACCTGCTCAGAAAACCATGTAATTGCCAACAATAATATAATATGTAATACTTGATTGGGGATATTGAGTAAATTAGTATCAAATGTGTTGAATCCCAATTGTTTATTAATTAATCCAAAGTATGCTCCAAATGTTCCTT
>KI547147.1:230986-253301 GCA_000497715.1 Spathaspora arborariae UFMG-19.1A
AGAATGATGCAATCCCAATAAGTAAAGTTACAAGACCTTCAAGTAAGAATAACCATCTCCAACCAGCCCACCCAAGTACACCTCTCATTCTCAATAAACCAAAAGCTAGGAGAGATGTGAAAATACCAACAAATGATAATGTAGTCCAAAACCAAGATAATCTCACAGGTAATTCTTTACTTGTAAAGAAATAGCTTAACCATAATACCAAATCAGCAATAAACCCACCTTCTAAAGCACCAATTAAAGCTCTAGTAATATAGAAAGATATAGGACCAGAAAGAGCAGCTTGAGACATTGCAACTATACTCCAAGTACAAATTTGAAAGGGAATAAAAATATCTGGACCTAATGCTTTTGAGATTAATTGTGATGGAACTTCAGCAAGAAGGAATGCAACTTTGAACACGGTGTTACCAGTATTATAATCATTAGTAGTCATTCCTAAATCTTCCAACATATTGTCTGTTACAGCTTGTTGTAAATTCCCACGATCTATTTGTAAACCAACAAACATAAGACAAGCAGCAAATGCAACTCGATAATTAAGCTTTCTAATAAGTTTTTTCTCTTCATCTTCATTCCAGATAAAATGAGGATCAAACGCAGAATAACTTTCATAATTACATTCTGAGTAAACTTGACGATAATATTCTTCAACTTTTGGATCTAAGAATGGGTTTTTGGTAAGTTGATTTTTTTCAGAATCTTCTGATGAATTGGAATCAACCGAGGTGATATTAATAGAATCTTCTTGTTTTTTAGAAGATTCAATAGTTTCAATCGGTTTCTTTTCCAAGAATGAGATTGAAGGAAGTTTCATGGTGTGTTGTTAGTAAGTAGAATATGTTATGAAATATTCAGGGGAGAAGGCTATTTATAATACTCCATAACTACGTCTTTGGACTACATTCCAAAACCTCTGGTGATTTGCAACAATAAAGTTAAATTGTACAATATGCCATATACTATGTACTTATGACTATAGTTTTGAGTTGTGGTGGAGGTCAATTACTAATAAATATCGAATTGTGGCTGCAAACAACAAAAATGCTAAGAAAAATAAAACAAAGGTTTTAAAGTGCGGCTGCAAATTTACAATGAAATTAAATCGCCCCCTCCCCTGGACTGGACAAACTGTGGAAAAGGAACACTCTTGGCAAGGAAATTTTCAAGAAAAAACCATAGTTTGACATAGCTGTCAAAACAAAAAGCTTATTTATGATTGAAGTGAAAGAAATATGGCAAAACATTGAACAATCATTCTTCCCGATATGTTATTGTTGGTATTAAATTACCACCAAATTAGACCAAAGCCAAAGAGGCTTTCAGGCAATAAAATAACCAAATACAGGAGTAATGTGGCTTGAAAGCAAAATATTCCTCTCAAGCCATACTTATACGAGTTGCAATTTACAACAATGGAAATAATGAATTATTAGATTGTTTCAGGAACTTTTTATGGTTAGCCACTATTATAAGCTAGAAATCTTACAAACCTCATTGGAAGGACACAGCCAATTATCTGGAATGTAATAAGCATTATAAGTCATTTTCACTGCGATTTGTAATTTTTATTACATCATTTTCAACCCTTGATTTAGAACAATTTGATTACATAAACAACATTACTAAGCCATAATTTTTTCCTTCTATTTTTCAAATTAATTTACATTAAATTCACTTTGATTTAAGCATACCGGTACAGGTGTTGCATGCTGTAGAAACCATTTTCTGCAAATATTATTTTTCCGGTTTCCGGCTTCATGTTGTACCACAGCAATTACCTCCTTATCTTAGTTGCTTTTTTTATTTTCACAGATAGTAATTGGTTCGCAGCCGTTAAATGTTTTAAGTTTCTATACATGCAGAAACTGACAGGTATCTTTTGTATGAGTCTAGAATCAACACCCCAAATTGGATGCGCGCCAAAAAAACTTAGAATGACCAAAGACCAAATACCGAAGACCAAATACCGAAGACCAAATACCGAAGACCAAATACCAAACTCCAAACACCAAAAAACTAAAAACCAAAACCAAATACAAGTAGGACAAAACTCTCACCATGTCAATTGTTAAGAAACAACGAACAAGCATTGATTTTACAAACACATCATTGCCAATTGCCCAAGAAAAATCAAGCATTTTATATAGTCCAACTGTTGTATTTGAAAATGGACATCACGGAACTGTTTATTGTACCAAATTTAATCATGATGGTAGTAAAATATCCAGTGGTGGACATGACAAAACAATTCAATTGTGGAACCTTCCTACATCTATGGATGACCCTGATCCTAATTACTTGGAACTTCTTGGACATAAGGGTGCTGTATTATCTGTAAGTTGGATGTTTGATGATAGTATACTTGTCAGTGCATCCGCTGATTCAACGATTGGATTTTGGGATGTATTTACAGGTAGAAGAGTAAGAAAATGTATTGGACATGAACGAGTTGCTAATCAGGTAGCTACATGTTCAGATCATATTGCATCTGTGGGGGACGACGGAAAATTGTTGTTTTGGGATATACGAGATAAAGATTCTGTTGCTAATATCACAACCAAATATCCTTTATTGACTTGTACATTTAATTACAAAGGAAACACCGTTTATACAAGTGGGATAGATCCTTCAATCAATGCATATGATGTACGAATACTTGACAAACCATTATGGAACGTAGATAATGGAAACCTTGCATCAGTGACTTCATTAGCTATAAGTAAAGATGATACCATGTTACTTAGTCATTCAATGAATGGAACAATACTCACGTACAATGCTAATGAAATTGTCCCTGCCAACATTCCTCGAGCTAATCCACATGCATATACTGGTGCTCCATCAGGAAAAGAAAACTTGTTAATTCGAGCATGTTTCAGTAGTGATAACATTCGTATTATTTCAGGATCTGAAGATGCATGTATTACCGAATGGGATCTTGCATCACACGAAGTAATTGGAAAGTACAGTGGACATGAAGGTGCAGTGATAGATGTTGATTATCATCCCGATAAAAAGATTATAGTTTCATGTTCGACTGATGCTAGAGTTATAGTCAGAGAGATATAGTCAGAGAGATATACCATACTTGTGAATTAAAAATATACATTCATCTATCAAACCTTACTTGTTTTCTTGTAGTTGGAACCTTTTCCAATTTGATTCGTTTCCTTGAATTGTCAATATCAGGATCTGTATCTAATACAGACTTTTTCCGAACTTGTTCGTTTTGAATTTTATTATGTTTTGCAAGACTTTCTTCACTAAATAAATAAATATCCCACTGTTTTAGCCCATCTTTTACAAAAGATTGATGCTTTAATAGTGAATACTCGGTTGATTCCTGATTAAAAGTGGTCACAACCAGGTCAACAACAGGCAGCACAAACAGGGAATACTCATTCAAGTCACCTTGAGTTTCAAGAAATGCATATCTCAGAACATACTCTTGCATACCAACATCATCAATAACATATCTTCTTTTATCTCTACCATTAAATTCTTCACCAAGTTCCTCCTCCCCATCTGGACCAATCTGTTCTTGTTTAACATCATTTGTTCTTCGTTTATAAATTTCTTCTTCTAAAGTGCCTTTCAAAATCAATGTTTCAACAAAGACATCCTTTGTTTGACCAATACGATGAGCACGTTTTATCGCTTGGGCTTCAATAGATTGGGACCAAACTGGACTTATAAAATAAACTCTAGTTGCGGAAAGAATTGTCAAGCCATGAGCAGCTAATCTTAAATCCATAATCAAACATATTCCTCCATTATCTTTATAATTAGCAAAATCAACTAAATTCTTTGCTCGTTCACTTGGCGTTATTGATGTAGCATATAGGATATAATTTACTCCTATAATATCAAGTGCCTCTGTAAGATAATAAGCCGAATCTTCAAATTCAAAAAATACAAGAGATTTAATGTTACTCTCTTGATGATCAAGAAGTCGTGAAACAAGATAGGAGAGTTTAGCTGAGGCAGTACCTAATATTTTTGCTCGTCGTATTTGATCATAAGAGATATTATTATTGTCAGTATGATAATTCAAATGACCAACTTCTCGTTCAAGTTCTTGCTTGGGTGAAGAAGTTTCCTTCTTAGGATTAGATTTCTTCGGAGTAGATAATGCAATATCAGGAATATCCATTGAATCTTCAATTGCACCTTCTTTAATACGACTTTCAACATCTTGATTAGAATCTTGTTTATTAAACCTTTCAGCATTTCGTTTAACATTTTCCTGCCAATATTTCTTCCAGAATTCCCTACTTTTCTCTTCCAACAATTCAGTCACTCTAGTAATATTTTCATAATTAATAAATCTATTTTTGAAGAAAAATGCTTGGATTGAAGTAAGATGAGGCGCTCCATACACCCCTACTTCATCATTACTGTCCAATACTCCAACTCCATAATTTCTCATAAACATTTCTGGTAAATTTGAAACATAATAGTTCATCTCATGTAATAATGAAGATGTTCTCCATTGTAAATTACGCAATGCCAACTGAGCAACTCTCATTGATTTCTCAAGTAATTCTAAATCTTGTATCAGATATACTAATTTCCCAGGTTGGGATTTCTTTTTCAACGAAGATAAACAAATCTTAATCAATGTTTCTACATCTTCTTGTTTAAATCCCGTCCAATAAAATGTAGCTCTTTGTAAATTAGTAATCAACTTACGTAATTGTTGCCGATTAGAAGGATGAAACATATAATCTACGTCAGTCCTTTCGGATGTAACAGCATTAACAGCAAGTACAGCAGTAAACAAATTTATAGACATGATATTGTGATATGATGGTTGAAGAAAAACAGCATCATGATGTAATGGTGGTAATTCTAAATCTCGTTCTATATCTTGAGGATTATGTCGTACCATTATTGAATGTAACAAATTTGAAAACAACAATTCTGAACCATATGAATTAGTTAATAATGGTTGAATAATTTGAGAATTCCAAAGTTTAGGTTGGCTTGAGAATGGTTCAAGTTTGAGGAAATTACCCATTATTATTCCTAACTTCTGTAAATCAGATTTCTCATCAAATGAATTCTTGACTACATATTTCGTCTTTCTTGCTTCATGCTCCTCAAGTTCATCCATGTACAACCGAGTTAATCCTGAAGTAGGAGTACCAGTAACCGCCCATTTACGTTCAGCAAACAATGAACTTGATAAATAACTAGAAGTTTTTGAAGTTTTAGAATTCATACTATGCCCTTCATCTATGATTAACCTCTTCCAATAAACATAGAGCAATGGGTTGTTATCATTGTCAACACTTTTAGTAAACACAGACCGAGAAACAAGAATTAAATCATATTGTATAAGTTTAGTGGCTTCCAGTGGCATAACTTGGGAATAGGTATTTAAAGTATCAGGATGTCGTCTTTTAAAATAATTGGATATTAATAAGATGTTAAGATATCCTGGTTCTAAATGTTTATTAATCTCTTCATGCCATTGAATAAATAAATTATCAGGAACAATAACTAGAGTACTATTACAAAGATATAATTTTCTATAATTGAAAATTCCACCCCCAATTTTCCTACGCAGATGCCTTTTTGGTAGTGAATAAGGTGAAACAAATTCATCATTATCTAATGGAATATGAAAAAATCCAGGATTATTTGTCAAGGTTGTTATTACAGATTTAGGTAACTTATTAATATGATATTTCCAAGGGAAAGAAGTTTGTCCAATAACGTCAGTACATATTTCCACCAAAGTTTTGAGTTTATTTTCCCCCAAGGGAAATTTTAGTTTCAAGGAGTTAGAATCAGTATCTAACTGAAGTTCTTGTAAATCAGGTTCTTGATTCTTATCATGAATAAGTAATTCTTCTGGTATTTTAGAAACTTCAAACTTTGAAGTAGATATCAAGCTCAAACAAATCAACGTTTTCCCCAAACCCATATTTTCAGCGAGTATTCCTCCTCGTGGCAAGGAGAGTAATTCTGGGTACATGAATATACATTTAATTTTTAAGTCAAAGTAATAATCTCGTGAATTATCAGGGGTTTTCACCTGAATTAAATTGGGGACTAATTCTTTAGTTGGTTCAGTTTCCTTTTCAATCATTTTGGTCACTGATCGTGCTTGAAAGGGATATAAAGTGGATCTTACCCCATTTATCGATGTTTGTATATGTTGATGCTTTACAATTGGTGATGGAATAGAATTGTAAATATTTCTAATTCTTTTACTAAATGAATTGGAAGTCGCAGTGGTTCTTTTATAAGGCACTACTCTAGAATTGGTTGTCCATCTACTTATATGAAAATTGAACTCTTCAATAGATAGTTCTTTACTTTGTTGATTTAATTTTATATTGGTAGAACTGAAATCGGTGGTATGTTTCTGAGAAGGACGTGATAGATCTCCTAGGCCATTAGTTTCATTTGGAAATGTATTGCCAACTTGATCAAGTGTAAAATTCACATCATGCGTTGCATTTGTTGGAAATTGAATTGGGTTTGAGGATCCATCACGACAATTTAGTAATATTAAAGGAAGTAAATCTCCTAACAGAATCATTTTCTCTTCAGCAATCTTCCAACCCTGACAACTAAAATCAATAAAACACAAAATACCTTCAAAATATCTTCTATAATTCTTGTCAATATTAAGATATTTAGGTTTCAATGCTCTCCAGTCTTGTATATATCGGCTGCCTTCAACATCGAAGGGAATTGCATAAAGTCTAACTTTACATATTCTGATATTAGGACTTTCTTTTAAGGAAATAATTCTAAACGTTGCTTTCATAAATTGGAAATCAATAAGAAATTGCAAATAGTGAAGTATTTGACAAACTCTACCTTGACAAATGTATACAAAAAAGTCAATATCAAACCATTTCCATAATGAATCAGGTTCATTTTCAAGGGGTAGACCGCTTAGATCTGAATTATTCAAGGGTAGCTCATAGAAGTTCAATGTACCAATTGGAATCAACTTGCTTAAATCATTGGATATTTCAATTGCTTTTTGGAATATCAGCTTTTCATATGCCATTTGTTTGTAAAAGACATAGATAACGTCTATAGTGTGTTGTAAATATTGAGTCTCTGCCTTTTTTTTTCTGGGGATAATTATAGTGGCCTTAAAATTGTATGGAACAATTGCAAAGATGGCGGTAATTAAACACAAACTGGGTATTGAAACTAGTATTATTTAACAAATATAGCTTCTTGAGAAGTTGTTACACTTGGCTGTACTGTGCTATAAGTATATTCATTCAAATGTTTTTGGTTTACTTAAATCTATTTGCAAATGGTTAAACTAATCAATTATTTTCTAATTATTATGCTTCTGTAACTAAGACATAATATCCCTACCAGTTAATTGTTGCCGAATTTGAGCTGAAATAGTAGTAACTTTTCTTTTAATATACTTTTTAGTAAACAAAGTAACATAACCAATAGACTTTGCACTTTCTTCAATCAATTGAGCACGATTTTGAGAAGAAAATTGAATAGTAACACCAACCATTAAAAGGAACGAACAACCTAACAACGACAATGTTCTATCACAAGGTTCTAAGATAAACGAAGAAGTGATTGAACCAGAGAATGAACCCAAGGCTATGCTAGAAATAATAAAACCTTGAATGTTAGAAGAGGTATTATAGAAGAAGCTGATATATGAATCAGTACCGATAAAAGAAAACATCGAATAAATATCAAACTCAAACATCATACCAGCAATTTCAGCAATCCTAGCAATCAAATAAACATTATAAATTTGAGGAAAGTCATCCAAGAAATTTCTATCTTTCAAATCAGTCTTGAAAAAGATACTCTCGACTTTTAAAGACATTATTGTAAACTGTTGTTATTGAATTTATGGGGTAATATGAAATAGGTGGTGCATTGTTAGTAATTCAAGTCTGTATTTATATGAAAATATCTAACTGTTTAATTACAATAGAAGTCATGATTTCGGTTAGAATAAACAAATATTTATTTCGTAGATGTAACTGAAAGATCCTGCTTAAGAAATAACATTGTTGAGACCAACACCTTTCACAATCAACAGAGTTCCCCAGATTATTCAATGGAACACACATATCCACCTTGAATTGTTTGTGAACTTCTATAATTTCTTTTATGCCATGTATTTTTCAAAGTAATTTACTAAACAAGTAGAAAAGATATAAAGGAAGTTTGACTTGTTCCTTTTATGCCTTTCCTGACTGATATGTATTCATCAACCTTGTTTTCTAAAACTAAATAATAGTTTGGAGGTCTTCCGCTATTATTCCTAGAGTTCTTTTTCTGTTAGTATTTCGACAATATTATATCATAAATCAAGAAATGTTTCAGTTTATACAGTATTCCAAAGATTTCAAGAGATCCGTATGATTTCGTGTAACCAGAAACTTTGAGATTAGAGACAAAGTGGTTTTTTCTTACTGCTGTTTTAGCATGAGCTCATCAAGCATTTAGCATTTACCCAACAAAGAAAAGGATACTATTCTGTTGATTGAGTTTGATCAAATGACTCTTCAAGTTGGACACTCACAGAATGATAATTGGAAAAGAAAGAAAAATAACGTATTAACAATGTCAATCAATGTCGGTTGTTATTCACATCTTTCTAACTGTTTCTGAATTTTAAATTGGATCAACTTAAGCTTGCTTAATGTGTCATAACAAATGTCATATTCTCATACGAACTAAGTTTTATCTATTATGAATTCAAACAACCTACTTATCCAGTGAAGGTATAACCACTTAGAATTTTATTCTTTAATAAGGGATGAAAGTTTATACATATTTTTAAATTTATTCCCATATTTTACGAACATATTAAAACCTCCGTTTTCTATTTAATTACTCAAATGCATCTATTTAATTCTTTTATGTACTTTCCCGATATTATTTCTCCCACGAACTTTACTTGATGGTCAGTTTGATAGAATCAGTTTAAGCTTCATACTACGCCCATATACATTGTATTCTTTGTGGATTGGATTCCTTTGCTTTCATGGAAAGATTCCCTAATATTAATCCTAAAAAATTGCGAGTTGGTAGTTAACAAGATTTTTTCCTGATCTAGTTGGAAAACATATCAATCATTCAACAATATAAGTTCTGGTTAAAGTTAATTCGCTTTTCTGTTACAAAAGCTCAATTTAAAGTTAATTCACATTTCTGCTGTACAAGTTCAAATTTGAGTCAATTAGCATTTCAACATCATTACCGCCACTCTCAAGAACATATCACACTCTCCCCGCATTGATATCACTTTCTTTGTAAGTGAAATTTGCAGCCGTTCATTTTTTGTGACACAAAATGTAAATCCGGGTAACACCAAGCCCCTAACTGACTCTTGCCACAGAAAAACATTGAATGGACAATTATCACATTTGGTTTTTAGATACATCAAACCACAATTTAGGACAACAATTGATACTATAGAGTCATGAAAACTCACCTACTCGTTGTTCCCAATAAGAAAACTGAAGAGATCAATTGGGTGAAACCTTTGAACAACTATTTGCTTTCAATTTATGGCAACACTTCTACATATCAAGATGATTTAAACTCATTTAATAAACTACGTCAAGATATTAGAGGTGTAAATGCTGATGCTACTGGTTTACGACTTTATTACAAGTATTATAGTCAACTTGAACTATTAGATTTACGTATCCCTTTTGCCAATGTCAATAAACACAAGAAACTTGAATTTGAATGGTTTGACTCATTTAACTCCACAGTAGCTAATAAACAAGCAGCATTACCTTTTGAAAAAGCCAATGTGTTATTTAACCTTGCTGCATTGTTAACCAAGTTCGCTAAATATAAATATGACGAATCTATTCAAGTTAATGAAGGTGTTGATGACGCAACAAAGTCAACAATTCAATTATTACAACTGGCAGCTGGAGTTTATCAATTTATAAATGAGAATTTCTTACATGCTCCTAGTGATGATTTATCACAACTGACGATAAAGTTTTTGTGTAAATTAATGTTGGCACAATCTCAAGAAGTTTTCACTTTAAAGGTAATCACTAATGATTTAGAACAAAAGAAGAATTCTTTAATTGCAAAATTATGTAAATCTACAAGTACTTTCTATGAAGATTGTTATAATATGATCAACCATAGCAAGAAGCAAAGCTGGGATTATTATGATGTTGATATTGACGACGAAGAGCCTGATAGTTATGATTATGATGACCCTCATAAGCATGATATTGAAGAAGATAGTGATGTATATGTAACTGCTAATTTAGATGCTAGTTGGGTTTCTACGATTTATGTGAAGTATTTATATTACAATTCATTAGCATATTATTTCAATGGGTTGAATTTAGAAACTAATAGAAAATATGGAGATGCTATTGCCTATTTTACCAAATCAAAAGATATTATTAAACAAATTCATAGTACTACACTTAGAGCAATATCCAAGGGGACAGGAGATGTTTATGAAATTTTGGATAATTATAAATATCAAAAAGATGCTGTTGAAATCAAGTTGAATCAGTTAAATAAGGATAATGATTTGATTTATCATGATATTGTTCCTTCATTGGTGACATTGCCTGATATTAAACCAATGGAAAGTACAAAAGTTATTCCAATTAATCAACATTCAATGCTTCAAGAAGTAAATGAACAAAATTATAATAATTTCTTGAATAATGTTGTTCCAATTAATATTCATGAATTATCTAGTTTTTATTCAGAAGAAAAATCACAATTTTTGAGAAATGAAATGGATTTAGTTGATGTATCTAATGAAGAGGTTAGTTCAGTATTAGAATATTTGAAATTACCTAAATCTTTAATTGAAATTAAAGAAATGGTTAATTCTTCAGAAAATATTGAAATTCCACCAAATATTACTAATAAAGTTTCTGAAATCGCGACAAATTATAAACAAGATTATCAAAATAAAACATCAATTGAATCATTGAGAAAACAAATATTGGAAACTATCTCTGCAAGTGAATCTAAACTAGTTGGTCTGTTTTCAAATAAAGATGAATTAATTCAATTGAAAAAAGTATTATATGATGCTACAAATTCTGATCAAAAATTATTTTCTTTAATTGATCATTCATTTCATGCAATACTAGCTAAAGGTCCCAATTCTCAAGAATTTTCTCGTTTATTCAAACCACAAGAAGAATCTAAATCGACAGTAGCCCCTGAAGTAAGTTTGTTGGATATTGATGATAATAAACAAGATTCCAATGCCATAGCTTTCAATATTAAGAGATTAGAAGATATTTTGCATGATATTAATATGGCAAAAACCCAAAAAATGAAATTAATGGATAAGTTAAAAACTGAAATTCATAATGATGATATTTCAGATATTCTTATTCTTAATAGTAAACTCAAAACAAGTAATGAAATTAGAACTGTGATATTCCCTGAAGAATTAAAGAAATTTAATCCTTATAATGAAGAATTGGATAAACTAATTACTAAGGAAAAATCATTTATAAATGATTTGAAATCAAATTGGAATAATTTAGTTACAAATCCGCAAGTTAAAAATATGACTAAATCAAAAATATCCTTAGATAAAATCGTGAGCGAGCTGACAGCTAAGATTATGGAATTTTATGATAATTGGAGTAAATATCATACTGGGTTAATTAAAGGTTATAAATTTTATCAAGATTTATTGAATCATGCAACTAATGTCAAGAATAATATTGAAATGGGAATGAATATGAATGAGGGGTTTAAGAATTTGAATCTTGGAACACAACAATTTACTGGAGGTTCCCAAGAAGGATATAGACAAAGACCTGCTCAATCATATCAACAATATACATCACCACAATCCACTGGGTCTGAGTATAATCAGCCATCACAGTTTCCTCCACAGCCGCCAATGGTGAATAGACCTGACAGTTATCAACGTGAACAGTATCAGTATCAATACCAACAACAACCACAACCACAACCACAACCACAACAGTCTTATCAAAGAGAAACTCAATCATTTCAAGTACCTCCACCTATGGTTAATAGAGGTTCTTTGGGAGCTACTGGATTTGGTGATCAACAACTGCCACAACAGCAACCACCCCAACAACATCCTGTGTTGAACAGACCATCTAGTTTCCAATCAGTGCCTCCTATGACGTATGCTCCACCAATGAAACCTCAACAATTTGATCAAGTAACTCCTTCTCAAGGTTATTCTCGACCACCACAATTACCACCTAAACAACCGTCATTCGATCAATCTCTGGCACCTAAACCTCAAACTCTACAATCTCAAATGCAGGCCCAATCTCAACCTCATCCTCAATCTCATCCCCAACCTCAACCTCAAGGACAAGTTCCATGGAATCAAGGCGAAAACAACAAGAGTAACACTAGTTTGATTTATGATCAACCATCAACATATAATCCAAACATGTATAATTTTTTTTCTTCAAAGTAAATAGATTTTTTAGTAAATAGTTTTTAGCAACATAAGTTGTATTGACAATTTACAAGATTCTATAGTATTTTTCTTAGGCATCCCTACATACATAATAAAAAAGGAGTTTCGATTTAAGTACAAACACATTGTGGGGGCAAACCTGGCAAGAACTTGACGAAAACTTGGCGAAAACTTGGCATGCAAACAATACAAATACAAAATGTTAAACCCTAAACTTTAAACTTTAAGCGAATAGAATCTAAACGGCTTATGATAGACCATATAAGCTGTTTAACAATTTGTTCTTAAAAGTATTAACTGAATAATGTCCTAACAATACAATATTGTTGTTAAAAATAGAAACTACAAGGTGGCAACTGTAGTTCAGAGTAAAACAAAATACCGCAAATGGCTTAACAAAAGGTGTAATAAGCCATTTTTTCCTTATGAACTTAGAATTGAAGCAGGCTTACATTAGAAAACAAAAACAGGTGCAGACAACCTGAATAAAAATTCTGGTGCAATACTATCGTCTACCGCTTTTATTTTGTTCTTGGATTCTTTTGTTATTCTTGGCTGATTTATATCACATACACATACTTTCGATTGATCTTTGTGGAAATTTCTTGTAATGTAATGTTAACCAAACAAAAAAGAAAAGAAAAGAAAAGAAAACATTTTGATAATTACATTATAAAGGATTCCCCATGATGTTTCACAATATAATTAATCGCATATGTTCTATTATATATAATTTGCAATTACATTTCCTTTCTTAACATTCCATTTTATTCGGAAGCATTTTTAATTGTCGTTTGCGGCTAATGTTACTCATTTTTAAAGAAGACATTAAATCGTCTAGACAACATTTTGGTTTCTTCTTATTTCTATGGTTTGACTGCCTGATTTGGAAAAATACTCGACATTTTTGATTTCTTTTTCTTTTTTTTTTCTGTTGTCTGTTTTTTTTTTTTTTGGTGTCTGAGTCAGATTTAAGGTTTGCTAAAAAACAATAAATGCTATTTTGAAAAAACAAACAACTTACAAAATGTAGTTCAAATTCAAACAAGAACTACGTAACTAATACTTTCATTTATAATTACAACAATTCTCCAAACTTATTAGTGTCGCTTAAACAAAGAATGAATTATGTCTCAGATCTATAAATAGATATATGCAAGTATATATCACAAAACCATTAATTGATACCTAAAGGGGTGAAAAAATGCGCGAATATTTTTCGTTGACAAAAACAAAAAAATAAACTTCTCGGGTATTTTTTTTTTTTTTCGAGGCATGATCCAAAGAAATTTTTTTTGTTGTTTTACCAGATCTAGATTAAACTACATACATTTTGTTACTATTAATATGTTTATTGTTACATTTATATATTGATCCACTAAGTCCTTCTTTATTCTTTTTTTTTGTCTTTTGTTTTTCTTCTGTTTCTCTCTCCTTTCTTTTTCTATAAGTTTTATACGTCATTCGTTTATTAAGATGAAGTACTTCGTAACAACAGCATTATGGTTGGGGATAACCTTCCTTGCTAACTTAGTTATTGCAGATGATAATATGATAACTTGTGGTATTACAAAACCATGTCCAGAATCTGCTCCATGTTGTTCTCAATTTGGAATTTGTGGTACTGGAGCCTATTGTCTTGGTGGTTGTGATATTAGATATTCTTATAATTTAACTAGTTGTATGCCTATGCCTAGAATGGATTCTTTTAAATATTCTTTCGATTCTAAGGATAAAGTTGAATCTATTGAACAACAATATCAATATTTAGGTAATTCAAGTGAAGCTGATTGGGTCTACTCTGGTTGGGTTGATTACCATGATGACGCGCTTTTGGTTCAAATGCCAAATGGAACTACTGGTACTGTTTTATCAAGTACTAAATATCTTTGGTATGGGAAAGTAGGTGCAACTATCAAGACTTCTCACGATCAAGGGGTCGTTACTGCATTTATTTTATTCAGTGATGTTCAAGATGAAATTGATTATGAATTTGTTGGTTATGATACTAGTTTAGCACAAACTAATTATTATTCTAAAGGTATTTTGAATTATAACAATGGTGGGAATCACTCAGTAAATGATACATTTTCTTATTATCATTCATATGAATTTGATTGGAGTGAGGATAAAATTGATTGGTATATTGATGGAGAAAAAATTCGTACTTTAAAAAAGCTGGATACTTGGAATGCCACTTCTAAAAGATATGATTTCCCACAAACTCCTTCTCGTATTCAAATTTCTTTATGGCCTGGTGGAGATCCTTCAAATGGAAAAGGTACTATTGATTGGGCTGGTGGTTTAATTAGTTGGGATACTCCTGATATTCTTAATTATGGTTATTATTATGCTTATATTAAGGAATTTCATGTTGAAGCTTATGGTATTCCTGATGCAGTTAAACTTGATGGTTCTTCAGCTAAAGAAAGTGATTATCATGCTTTCCTTTATAATTCCACTGATGGTAATCAAGAAAATATTTATCTTACTAATAAAAAGACTTGGTTAGGAAGTCTCAGTGCTGTTGGATTTGATCCACAAAATGATGTTGAACCCACGAAAAAGTCTAGTTCAGTTTCTGCTCTGGCAACTACTAAATCCAAGACAGTTGTGAAAACTAGTGGAACTTCAAAAATTACTACTACTGAAGTTACCACTAGTAGTGTTGCACCTACTAATAATGTTCCCGCAGCAAATCAAGCCGCAGCAGCTCAACAAACTGCAACCACGACAACTAATGGATATAATCCAAGTGATGGATTTGTTCAAGATTCAAATAATCCTGCAACTACTGGAAAGAATGGAGCAAATGGATTAAAAGGTGGTGTTATGGGTATTGTCGTTAGTATTGTTTTAGGTGTTGGTTCATTATTGTTGTAAAAGAACTAGTATGTTAGATTTTATAAGTTGTTAGTTTATTATATGTAAAAGTTGACTTGTTGTTTGTAGATATTCTGTTTTGAGAGAAAGAATCTTTACTCTGGGAGGTTAATATTTATATTTGAAGGTGAAGTAGAATTTAAAACAAGGAAAGAGTAAGATGCCAAGTGTTACATATGCGCACATAAACAGAAATTGTCTCTTGGAAGAAACCTTAATCACAAGGTAATGGAAACTGTTCTTTACATTTTTGTATAAATATATAACAAGCTCTACTATGAGTTAACAGTTTAGGGACCATATTGTTAATGGTATCGTCTGATAACTAATACGTGCTATGGTCTATATGAATATCACTTACAGGTGTGTACAGACTCAGTATACTTATCTTAATTAGTTGAGCAATAACTGGAACTAGTTCAGACTATACTTTGATGTAAGTGCACAGGTTCTACTATATTCCTTCACATCTCTACACTCATAGTACTCATAGCACTTATAACGCTCCTATACTCTAGCACTCTAGCACTCTAGCACTCTAGCACTCCAGTGCTCTAATACCCCTACACTCTAACACTCCTACTCCTACTCCTACTCACTCCTAATGATACTCCTAAACTCTAGCACTCTAATACCCCTACACTCCTACACATTTCTCCTTCACAAACTGAAATTTTTTTTCGTTCAACAAACAGCACAGAAAAAAAAACAACACACGTAATCCGAAATTTTCGTTGATACTATTTCTTAACAACCAATCAATACAAACAAGTTAATTCTTCAATTTAAAACATAAAAAACAACATCAATTGAACATTCCCCTACCCCCTACAACAGCCAAGATGAAGATGTTAACTAAGTTTGAATCTAAATCTTCCAGGGCAAAGGGTATTGCCTTCCACCCTAAGCGCCCTTGGGTACTTGTTTCCCTTCATTCCTCAACTATTCAACTTTGGGATTATAGAATGGGAACTTTAATTGATCGTTTTGAAGATCATGTTGGTCCAGTAAGATCAGTTGATTTCCATCCTACTCAACCTTTATTCGTTTCTGGTGGTGATGATTATCTGATTAAAGTTTGGAGTTTAGTTACAAGAAAATGTATTTTTACTTTAAATGGTCATTTAGACTATATTCGTCAAGTTAGTTTCCATCATGATTTACCTTGGATTTTAAGTTGTAGTGATGATCAAACTATTAGAATTTGGAATTGGCAGAATCGTCAAGAAATTGCTTGTTTAACTGGTCATAACCATTATGTTATGAGTGCACAATTCCATCAAAGCGAAGATTTAATTGTTAGTGCAAGTTTAGACCAAACTGTGCGAGTTTGGGATATTTCAGGTTTAAGAAAAAAACATTCTGCTCCTGCTTCTTCTGTTCGTTCATTTGAAGATCAGTTACAAAGACAACAATTACCTCAACAAGATATTTTTGGAAATATTAATGCTGTTGTTAAATATGTATTAGAAGGTCACGATAAAGGTGTAAATTTTGCTAGTTTCCATCCTACGTTACCTTTAATTGTATCTGCTGGTGATGATCGCGTAGTTAAATTATGGAGAATGAGTGATACCAAGGCTTGGGAAGTTGATACTTGTCGTGGTCATACTGGTAATGTTCTTTGTGCTATATTCCATCCTCATCAAGATTTAATTTTGTCTGTAAGTGATGACAAGACAATTAGAGTTTGGGATTTAAATAAACGAGTTCCTGTAAAACAATTCAGACGTGATCATGATAGATTTTGGTTAATTGGTGCTCATCCAAATATGAATTTATTTGGAGCATGTCATGATTCTGGGGTTATGGTGTTTAAATTAGAACGTGAAAGACCTTCTCATACAATTTGGCAAAATAAATTATATTATGTTAATTCTGAAAAACAATTACAATCATTTGATTATTCTAAAAATGAAACAAGTTTACCAATGTTAAGTTTAAAAAAAATTGGTAAAACTTGGTCATTTATAAGAACAATTTCTTATAATCAAACTGATAATTCAATTTTGGTAGTATTTGGTGAAGGTGATTCTTCAAATTATGCCTTGATTAGTTTACCAAAACATATTACTGGAGCAATTGAACCAACTGATATTCGTCAAGGTGAAGGTAATTTTGCTACATTTATTTCTCGTAATCGATTTGTTACATTTATTAAATCAACAAAGACATTAAATGTTAAAGATATGAGTAATAATACTACAAAAACAATTCAATTGGATAGTTCAGTTACTGATGTTTTACCAGGACAAGGTGGACGTATTCTTCTTGTTAAAGCCCATGCTGTGATTAATTATGATGTACAACAACGTAAAGAAATTTCTGAACTTGCTGTAAACAATGTTAAATATGTTAGTTGGTCAAATGATGGTACCTATGTTGCTTTGTTATCCAAGCATACTATTACTATTGCAAATCGTGATTTAGAATTGGTTACTTCTATGCATGAAACTATTAGAATTAAAAGTGCTGCTTGGGATGATACTGGAGTATTATTATATTCTACATTAAATCATATTAAATATACTTTATTAAATGGTGATAATGGAATTATTAAAACTTTAGAGAATACTTTGTATATTACTAAAATCATTGGTAATCAAGTTTATTGCTTAAATAGAGATGGTATTGTGGAAACTATTGGTATTGATCCTACAGAATATAGATTTAAAAAATCTTTAGTTAACAAGAACTTCCATGAAGTTTTAAGAATTATTAAGAATTCCACTTTAGTTGGTCAAAACATTATTGCATATTTACAAAAAAAAGGATTTCCTGAAGTTGCATTACATTTTGTTGAAGATCCAGAAACAAGATTTGAATTAGCTTTAGAATGTAGTAATTTATCAGTGGCATTTGATCAAGCAAAAATTTTAAATAATTCTCAAATTTGGGAAAAATTAGGGGAAGAAGCTTTGTTACAAGGTAATTTAGAAATTGTGGAATATGTTTATCAACAATTACATAATTTTGATAAATTATCATTTTTATATTTATATAAAGGTGATTTTGAAAGATTAAATAAAATGACCACAATTGCTGAACATCGTGAAGATATTAGTGGATTGATTCAAAATACTTTATATTCAAATAATGTTAAAAAACGTTGTCAAGTTTATATTCAAAATGGAATGTTACCCTTGGCTTATACATTAGCTAAATCTAATGGATTAAATGAATTAGCCTCCGAAATCTTGCAAGAAGCCGGATTAGAAGAAAAAGATGTTGATTTACCTGATTTAGGTGGTGTAGTTCAATTACCTACTCCAATTGAAGAACCAATTGGTAATTGGCCATTAAAGGAAAGTTCATTATCATTCTTTGAAACTGCGTTAATTACTGGTCAAGTTGAGAATTTATCATTAGAAGACGAATCGGAACAATTCCAACTGCAACAGCAACTGCCACAGTCACAACAACAAGGTACAGCTACTCCATTAGAATTCAATGATGACGATGAATTTGAAGAAGATGAAGGGGATGATGGAGGTGCTTGGGGTGATCTTGATGAAGAACTTGATATTGGCGATGAATTCACAGAAGAAACTTCTGGTGTTGCCACAACAACTGCTGATGTTGCTAGTAATGGTGGTGCTGAAGGTGAAATTGGAATTTGGTTACGTAATGCCAAAACTCCAGCTAGTTATGTTGCTGCAGGAGCTTTTGAACAAGCGGCATCATTATTACATAAACAATTGGGTATTGTTAATTTCAAACCTTTGAGTGACCGATTCCTTACTGTATATGGAGCCAATAAAGTTTATTTACCTGGTGTTGATGGATTACCGGGAATTAGAGGGTTTATTCGTGATGATAATGATGAAGATAATCCTCATAAATTCAAACCTTTCATACCTGGATATGAACAACTTGAGGATCAAATTAAAGCTGGGTTTAAATCTTTCCGGGCCAATAATTTAGAAGAAGCCATTGCTACATTCCGGGATGTTATTTATACAATTATTGTACTTAATGTTGAAGATGAAGAACAAGAAGAAAGATGTAAAGAAATTCTTAGTTTATGTCGAGAATATATTCTTGGACTTTCTATTGAATTAGCTCGTCGTTCCCTTGATGCAGATGATATTAAGCGAAACTTGGAACTTGCTGCTTATTTCACAAGAACTCAATTACAAAAGGCAGAACATCGAGTAATTGCTTTACAGGTTGCCATGACTCAAAGTTATAAGTATAATAATTTTGGAAGTGCAGCGCATTTTGCTGATGAGTTTTTGAAAATTATTCCTGCTGGATCACCCAAGGCAAGACAAGCGGGTATAATTAAGGCAAAATCAGAAAGAGAAGCATTTACTAATGCTGTTGAAATTGATTTTGATCCATTTGCCGAGTTTGATATTTGTTGTGGTAGTTTTACGCCGATTTATTCTGGTGAGCCAAATATAAGTGAAGCAGTTGTTGGTGCTAAATATAAGAATGAATTTAAAGGATCTGTTTGTAAAATTACCGGTGTTAGTGCTATTGGTGTTCCTGCTTCTGGTCTTCGAATTAGATCTGATTAGTGTGTAATAGTCTTTTTTATATACATTGTTTAAATTTTATATTGAGAATTTTACTGATGTAGGAGTAGAATGTGTCTTTGGAAGAGATTTTTGTTTAGTTTGACATTTATGGATATCTGGATTATATTTGGATTATATTTGGATTATATTTGATTTATATTTGATTTATACTTCATTCACACTTCATTCACACTTCATTCATACTTCACTCATATCTCAAATAACCTGATCAACAATACTCTTGTCGTGTGACATATGGATCACATTTTTTTTATCACTATACATAAAAACTTAAGTTAATGATTAACCCCCTAAATTCTATTACCACTACCATATATTTTAACACCGTTTACTACAAGAAACACATTCAAGTATAACTATCATATTACATATTTCCACCATTTCGCGCTACCAAACCAAGATGCAAATTCTGAGCGAGATTTACGAGAGAAGAAAAAAAAGATCAAGAAAAAGAAAACAAAATTTTCTTGATCATCAAGATAAGTCAAAGAGGTTATTTTTGAAAAGTTTTTACCACTGTAACACATAGCATAACATATAAGTTTAGTAAATCTTGAACCCAAAGACACCCTATAAACAATGACTACTTCTGCTACTGCGAAAACTGAGGCGATTGCTCACAAAGATAAAGGTAACACACATCTTTTAGCTCACGAACTTGAACAAGCAGTACTTGAATATACCCTTGCTATTGAACTTGATCCTTATAATGCTATCTTTTATAGTAATCGTGCCCAAGCACATATCAAGCTTGAAAACTATGGTTTAGCAATTTTGGATTGTGATGAAGCATTAAAGCTTGATCCTGGCTTACTTAAAGCTTATTATCGTAAAGGTGTTGCACAAATGGCTATTTTAAAACATAAAGAAGCATTAGCTAGTTTTAAATATATCTTAACTAAATTACCTAATGATAGGTTGACTTTGGAGAATTATAAACAGTGTAGTGGATATTTAAAAAGACAAGCTTTTGAAAGAGCTATTGCAGGCGCTGATCATATAAGTATTATAGATCTGGTTGATTACGATGCAATTCAAATTGAAAAAAGTTGGCAAGGTCCAAATATAGATATTATTAAAAGGAAAACTGGTGGTGTTCAATTAACTGGAATTAATTTGGATTATTTAAAATATATGATTCAATTATTTAAATCTGGTGGTGTTCTTCCTAAACGCCATGTATTTGGTATTATTGCCAAATGTCATGAATTATTCAAAAATGAACAAACCATGGTGGAATTAATATTACCTCATGAAAAATTAACTATTGAGAGTAATGATGATGAAATTTTATTGGAAAATGGTAAGAAATTAACTATTGTAGGTGATACTCATGGTCAATTTTATGATGTACTTAATTTATTTAAGAAATTTGGCCATGTTTCACAAGATCACATATATTTATTTAATGGAGATTTTGTAGATCGTGGATCTTGGTCTTGTGAGGTTGCATTATATTTATATGTTCTTAAAATCATTTTCCCTAAACAAGTATTTATTAATCGAGGCAATCATGAAACCAGTGATATGAACAAAACATATGGATTTGCTGATGAATGTGAATTTAAATATCTGAAAAAAATCTTTGAAGCATTTACTGAATCTTTTGGAGCATTACCTTTAGCATGTTTAATTAATCGATCATATTTATGTATGCATGGAGGATTATTTTCTAATGATAAAGTATTACTTTCTGATATTAAATCAATTAATAGATTTCCTAAATCAGGATCAACTCAACCTCCACGAGAAGGATTAGCTATGGAATTATTATGGACTGATCCACAATCTATGAATGGGAGGTCACCTTCAAAACGAGGTATTGGAATGCAATTTGGTCCAGATATAACTGAAAGGTTTTGTTTAAATAATAAATTAAGAAAAATTATTCGATCACACGAAGTAAGAATGGAAGGAGTTGAATCTGAACATAATGGAAGATTAATGACGGTATTTAGTGCACCTAATTATTGTGATGCTACTGGTAATTTAGGCGCAGTTATACATATTACTTGTAATGAGAAATATGATGGTAAAAACCATGATGAAGAAGGATATAGAAATGTTAATGATGAGAATTGTCCTTGGACTTTGACTACTGAAACATTTGAAGCTGTTGAACATCCTGATATGAAACCAATGGCTTATTCCAAAGGTGGATTTGGATTTTAATGTAAGTTTATTAGCATTATTTACAGAAAAAGATTTAATTGTAGTAATAAATACAATGTAAGAATACTAAGAACAAGTAGACAGCTTTTGATTACTTTCATAATTGGAATATGTGATACATTTCTTTTCTTTTCAAACTAGTGGGACATTTTTCTTCAAGCCATTCTACAAAAATTCTTATTCGTACCAGCTGAAGTTATTCTCTCATACTAAAGGTATGATAGAACAAGGCTACTTGGTCTGTTTATTCGGATAATATTTT
>KI547147.1:265205-298478 GCA_000497715.1 Spathaspora arborariae UFMG-19.1A
CATTCTATTTTACATTAGTCTTGGACAAGGAGTCCATTTTGAAAAATAATATATAGCAACAAATAATAAGGAAATTGACCTCAAATGAAAGTAGAATAGGAGAACCCTCACTAAAACTATCTCTTCTAGTTAAAGGGATTGATTAGATCGCTTCTCTGATTAAACTATGAGATTCAATGGTAAATCCTTAAAGCAATAAAAATATATTCCTTTCAAATATTTAAAATACTGCTTGAGTTGAATTAAATAAAACTATTAGACATATCTAATTGAAAAGCTAATTGATGTATCAGATAACTCTTGGTCATATAAGTAATAATTAAAAAATAAGATATATATATATATATATATTTAAACAAAACAATAAAAAAACAGTAGTAAGAACAGCAGTAAAAAAACCATTTCTAACTAGCAAATTTCTCCCAACCTTTTTGTCTCTTAAATTGATTAACTTTATAGTATTTAGTAGTACAAGAATATCCCTTCCATGTGAAATCTTGATTTGGATCACAATTACAATTTCTGTTTACTCTAATCTCCTTCTCAATTGGACAATTATGGAAAGGAACATGATAATATCCAAGATCTTCAAAGAAATGAATTTCTTCTTTTGACAAAAATAACGCAGCAGCAATAGAATGCACAGGAGCATCACCCCATCTTTCATAGAAAAATCCTCCTGCTTTATCTAAATGTTCAAAATATTTTTGATAAGCTTCTGATCTATAAAATTCTAAACTTCCAATTTCAAAATTTGACCAAAAATGACACCCATTATACGTCTGACCTTTATCAGAACTAAGCCAATCCATCATATTATTCTTGGCAAGATATTGAGGATTCTTATTGGTAAATTCTTTAACAGTGTCCCATAATGTTGGAATAGTTTCTTTATATTCTGGTAAAGCAATTGTAAATCCATATTTCTTATTATTATTTTTCATCCATTTGAAAACATCATAATCAATGTCACAATATACTTTAACATCAGGTTCAACTCTCCAATAATATTCATATTCTTTTAAAATCTCTTGCCTCCAGAAAAATCCACTTTCAAATCTACACATATGACGATAAGAAGCTGAATGACCATAAATAATTTTCCGTTCTCTCATATCTTCACGAACAAGAGCAGCTCTTTCTTCATCAATCCAAGGAGGATAAGACCAATGTTCTGTAGGAATTAACCCATACTTGGTTTTACCTGAAACTAAAGCAGAAGTTTCTTCTTTAAACTGTTCACTAAACTCTTTATCATTTAAGAAAACCCAATCATAATGGAACTTATTATTAAACCTATCTTCAATCATTCTAATGGATTCAGAAAGAGATTGTAAATCTGAATTACGAGCTAAAGTAACAAAAGCAGCTTTAATCTTTGATTCATTTTCATTTGGATCAAGGTTAACTTGAGGAACAGGAACCAATTTACCATCATAATTGAAATATTTTGGAGTAGGACCACGAAATTTTTGTTCAGGATCAAATGGGATTTCCTTTACAGGTTTTTGATGTTGTGCTTTTGGAGGTGGAGCAGCAGGTTGTTGTTGTGGTGGTGGTTGTGAATCTTGTTGTAATTGTTGACCAGGTTCATTTTGATTAGTAGGGGTTCTATTGATTGATTCAGCTTGTGGAGGTTGGAATGAAGATCCTCTAGTAAGAATATATCCACATCCTATCAAGATAAGAGCAAACAACGCGAATCTAATAAGACGAGCGTTTGATCTCGACGAGGCAATCATTTTTGACTAACTTACCAAAAAAGAAGAGAAGAGAAGAAAAGAAAAGAAAGAAATCTAACAAGTGGTCCTTTCTTTTTTGAAGAATGAACAAGAAAAAAAAACTGAGTCTTGGATTTGGTGAGTTTTTTTTTAAAAAAAAAGAAAAACAATAATTTTATTTTTTGACACGTATAACAATAACTCGAAAACAATTTGACGTGTATATAGACCTTTCATGCAGTAGGTTTTTGCTATTTGACAAGTAAGTATAGTAATGTGAATGTTTATAAGAATTCCATATTTAATATAATATATAACTTAAGAAATAAATATAAGTGAAGATTCTTTAGTTGCTATTTGTTAAATCCATACTGAAATTCTGGAACCACAATATCCCCCCTTGTTTCCGAATTGGATAATTTCCAAACGGTTGCATAAAAGCCTAAAAAAAATGAAAGAACGTTTCTTTTGATGTAGGATATATATTCTTTAACTTACGAAAGTCTTTATTCTTGGGTATTCAAACCTACCAATGCTCATAATCTTAAAAATTAAACAAAGTGTGGTATTTAGAATATCTATATACAGGACTCTTACTAGCTCTAAACTTTGTATTTATATTTGTTATTGATGTATTAACACATTACAGGGTTATAATTACAAATTTACAATTATTTTCCCTTTTTTAGAAATATAGTTTATACTGGTTTATTTGAAGAGTCTATCACAGTTTATACTGGCTTATTTGAAAATTTTATCACAGCTTACAATAATCATACGTTTTTTTATCACACTTTTCTACATCATTGTATCAAGTGATTGTTATATTTAAGGCGATACTTGTTACGAAAAGAAAAGGGAAATGTAGAAAAACGCCTTGTCGATGGTTGCCACCTCACAGATTCCAATAGTACCAGTGAAGCTTTTGAACGAAATTTCCTCAAGAGTTTCCTTGCTTCTTTATTATTCATTCGTTTTGATTAGTTATATATCACTTCATCTCTAGATTTATCTGATATAATACAGTGTTTCTCAAATTATTTCAAACTAACGCGACATTTTTTTTCATACCAAGGTTTGAAAATTCCGAGCGCACTATTTTCATACCACGTGATTAACTTACCTCAATTACTAGGCATTCCGACTCAGTTGGTTAGAGGATTTGTGTAAATTTATTTTTCTCATGGTATGAAAAAAAATGTCGCACTAGTATGAGTTAATTTGAGAAACACTTTACTAATTTTAACCTCTTACGTGAAATCAATGTTGATCACGTGCACGAACCTAGATTGATTGAGAAAAA
Source organism: Spathaspora arborariae UFMG-19.1A (assembly GCA_000497715.1). Lineage (NCBI taxonomy): Eukaryota > Fungi > Ascomycota > Pichiomycetes > Serinales > Debaryomycetaceae > Spathaspora > Spathaspora arborariae. Next base: position 268,230 of record KI547147.1, read on the forward strand.
ATAAGTTAACTGTCAGAGTGCGACTAAAATGTATGAGTTGTACTTTACAAAATAATATTAATATATAAAAGCCTACCCTCCGCCTCTACTATCTTTGTTGTGGGAAAGATTTCTTAATATTTTATACCTCACATTACCAGAGTAAAAATTCTTCTTGAGCCTTTACACGACTTTTCGGAAATGTGAATCCATGAACATTTGGATTGTCCTGCATATGGATTCGGCAGTCACAAACGTATGTGACCTCATCCTAGAATAACCCTAACATTGCGTTCAAGCACAAGGCACTTGCGTGCTATTCACAAACATAGATCCTATTCTTTCCTCATAGACAGTTCTTTATATCTTGTTTAATAATGTGATCTAGAATTTAAAGTCCAGAAACCAGTTCCTTTTTGTAAATATTTTAATCATTATTTTCCTATTATCATTTCCAAAATTGTTTGTTGATCTTATATATACAGAAACCTAAATTATATCCTCATTTTCCAACAATTTCTTAACTTTAAAAATAATCAGATACTACGACGAATTTCTAATTTAATCATATAATCAATTCAAGTTGTGTTTTCCCAAATAATCAATCAAATCAAATTCATTTATATAATCTCCTGCATTTGGAACGTTTTTTTCATTCATTAGTCAAACCAGTTAAAAAACAAATTCGTATTTTCGATCTCGATAGTACATTTGTCAATTTTAACAATACAGAGAAGATTAGCATTGTCCTTGCATAAAGATGACACGCTTTACAAAGAGATTTAACATTTTTTTTAACAAAACTCACTACCATATTTGATTTTCTTCTTTAAAGTATATATTTCAAACCCTTAACTTCTTGATCTAGCAGTGATTCGAACTTGGAACCTAATCTTTTCATGATATTCTCCAACAACCAAAAAAAAACAAAAGAATAATCTCAGATAAGGTATCCATAAATAAACATTTAACCAAAGAATATTGAATGGAATTATGAAACTGAAACATCGAGAGAATCTTTTCGATGATGGACAGGATTCTCTGGGATTGCAACTTGGTCAGAATTTACACAATGACGAGAAAACAAACATGTTGTTTGGAGTGAGTGAATCCGATCATTCAGCTATACCTATGACAAATACTTCATCTTCAGGTTCTTTAAGTGGTCCAACTCTGGAAGTTTTTAATGCATTAGGTGGTAATTTACATAATCTTCGATCGTCTCAGATTAATAAGATCATCACCAGCAAATATCATGGAGATGCTATACTTTTAATTCGACAGTTATCCCTTGATTTGGCTAAAAAGGAACGAGAATTGATATTACAACGACAAGAAAACTTTAATAGAGAACAAAAATTGTATAAATTATGTAATGAATTTGGTAATTTATCTACTTTAGAAATTGACCATAAATTAAGTCAAGAAAAGGATCATCCTGAAAAAGTCGATGAAATACTTTCAAATTTAATTCAACTGGCTATAAATGAAGAAATTGATGATATCAAGAAACCTCGAGTGGTGGTACGACCTAAATCTTCATCCCCATTACCTGAAAAACAAAGAACTTCATTAGTATGTGCTAATTCTCAAGGAGCTATAAAACCAAGGAAAAATTGGTTACGAAATCTTTTTGGATCAAATGATGATTTACCAGCAACAGTATCGACAACAACTACAACTTCTACTCAAGAACCTACATTAGCTCCAGTTGAACTTGTAAGTTTTGGAAGAACACCTTCTACTGTATCTTTAGATAATCAAGATGTTAACATTGACAAATATGGATTCTTTACTGATAAATCCCAAGTTTCACGAGCATCAACAATTTCATTACCTACATCGAGACAACGATCAAATCCTCTGCCTTCGAATTCAAATAATGCAATTTTAATTGGTAATACTGAAAAATTGCAATATATTGATAAATTAAAGCAAATTTCAAGAATTCATGATAATACAAACCTAAAAGTTGAACGAGATTGGGATAGTTTAATCAAATCAATCAATTTACAATGTTATAAATTAGATCCAACTTCATCTGATGTTACTGTTCAATTGGGTACTTTTGGTATTAATCTTTTAAAACTTGATGTTAATGATGATATATATAATTGGTTTATAAACTTAACTCATCAATATGGTATACCTCAAAAATATCGACGGTTATTATGGATGGAAATTTCTGGGGCTAATAATTTAAAAATTAATGGTATATATGAAGAACTACATGATTCTCCTATATCTAACGAAAATGTACAATTAAACATTAATCAAATCAATTTAGATCTTCATAGAACACTTCCATTTAATTATTTCTTTAATAATTTACTTGAATTAAAACCAGGACCTAATTTTTATAAGTTACAACGGATCTTGTATGCATTTGTAAAATATTGTCCTGAAATTGGTTATGTGCAAGGTATGAATAAAATAGTGGGGACATTACTTTTAAGTATACTTGACGAGGAAGAAATCTTTTGGTTATTTGTTGCATTATGTAGTGAAATTCTTCCACAATATTCAGGACAACTGTTCTTTAATTCAATAAGTTTAATTCATAAAGATAATGTTATATTAAAACAAGTTTATCTTGAAAGATTCTTACCTAAATTGAATCAACATTTAAATAAATTAGGTGGATTGGATATTGATTTTATAACCATGAATTGGTGGCTTACTTTATTTATTGATTTAAAATTTTTTGATCTTGATTCTTGGTTTAAAATCTTTGATAATTTGTTAATTATGGATGAAGAAGAACAAAGTGACGAGAGAAGTTGTAAATTTCTTAGTTTAACTATAGCAATTTTAAAATGTTTAGAATCAAGTTTATTAAATTTACAAGATAAAGAATCAATATATGTTTATTTAAGTAGTGATAATAATTATCACAATGATACTACGAAGTTTACCAATGTCAAGTTTTCCGATTTAATGAAACATCATTTAAATATATCTAAGAAGATTTCATCTAAAGAATTACGACAATTACGTGAAGATATATGAATTTATTTAAACTGTGTTATATATATACAAACAAAGGAAGGGGGAGAAGGAGGGACGGAATAAGCTAAACGACATCACTAATAATTCTTGAAGCTTCTTTATAAGTTTTCAATAATTCAATACATTTTTCACGTTCAGCTTGTATAGCTTCATCTTCTTTTAATAATTCATCAAACAATGTATCATTATATAATTTAACCACTAACCTATTTTGAATATGTTGTTTAATATAATTAACTAAAAGACACATGATTGATTTAGGAACTTGATCCTGAATCATTTCTCGAACAATTCCAAAATATGATATAATTAATCTTCGAATTAATTCACATTCTAATTGTTCTCGTTCAGTTAATTCATTTATAGCTTCATCACTAGTAAATGATCCATCATCTATTGAATCAGAAATATTCATCTTGGTAGTGAATTGTTCTTGAATTGAATGAGGTGAAGAAATATAATCATTTTGATGTGATGGAATATAATTAGTATTGAATTGTAAAACTGGTTCTTGAGGTACAGGATATTTAAATGGAATTGGATGTAATTGAGCTTGAGTTTGTAAATGTTGTTGATGAACAATAGGATCTTTACCTAAAAAGTAATTTAAATAAGAATCTGGGTTATTACTATTTATAATTGGAGTAGATTCTTTAATAGATTTACCTCGTTTATGTTTTGGAATAACATCATCTACGGAATTAATCTCTTGATTAATATCATTATGTTCATCCAGTTCTACTTCTTCTTTATCGACATTCCCTTCGGGTAAATTCTTGGATAAAATTCGTTCACTAGCTAATCTTAATTTACTATCCAGTTCCATTTGTTTTTGCTTTTGACGTTCAGCTACAACAATACTCATAGCTTTTGCAGCACCCACAAAATTTGGATGATTAGTATTAATATAAGCCTTATGAATCTCAATTAATGATTCAACATATTTTATAGTAGGACCAAGACGTTCTCTTAATAAATCACTTACAACTTCAATTAATTTACTTTGCAATTTAGGATATCTTGTTAATTCCGGGCCAATATTTGAACTTGAACATACATTATGAACAATCTTCATTAATTCTTCATAAACTAACTCAACACAATGACGACTGGGATCTTGTAATAATTTAATTTGAGGTTTAACTAATAAATCAAAGGCCAATTCAGGAACAAATAATGAAGGTCTGGGACCAGTAGAATTTCTAATTGCTGTTCTAATATCAAGTATTGATAAATTATGAGTTGGATTAATGGCGGCTAATTGAGAGCCAAAAATTTCATTATAAATAAAATAAATTCTTGCACCTCCACATAATTCCTTGGTAGAAATATCAGAAAATGTTGAAGAAGATGATGTACCTTCAATTGAACTTATAAATGCTTGTGCAAATTTTGTCATTAAAGTTAATACTTTAGCACCACGAGCTTCACCTTCAGCTTCAGAAAACATTTCATCGCCATATGAAGCCAATTCTTGTTCAGTTTGTCCTCGTAAAGTATTTAATTTGGCCTTAATATCAGGTAATCTTTCTCTAATATGAGCCATTAAAATTTTATTTAAAGTTACAGATAAATATTTTGTTCCACATTTACTAGCCATTGATTTATATGCGGGATGGTTTAAAAAAAATTTTTGTTCAGAATTTAAAGATTCGTCTAAAGGTTTATTTTCCAGAATATCTTGCTGTGATCTATTAACAATGCCAATAAATCCTAATTTTAAAGGATATACATTGCCTTTTAGAATATCCAAGGCATTTGTACCTTGATCCATTAAATCTAATTTGGTTAAAATCCCAACAGTTCTTCTTCCCATAGGATCAACTTGACGAGCTAATTTTAAAGATTCAGAATTAACTAAATCAACATTAGCTGGTGATACTGCTAATATTATACAATTAGGATTTGAAATGTATTCCAAAATCAAATTTCTTGTTTGTTTTTCAATATCAGTTGGCTGGTCACCTATTGGAATTTTAGTTAAACCTGGTAAATCAACTAAAGTTAAATTTAAAACATTTGGAGAATAAATTTTAAGATTTATAGGAATTCTAGATATTCCTTTATTTTGTCCAGCAATTCTCATTGTTTCATGTTCAATTTCTCTTCTAATATCATGAAAATCGTAAAAACGTTTATTTGGAACATGAATAAATTCTCCCCATTCTCGAAGATTAAATTTGGAAGCACCATTTCCCATATTTCTAATATGATCTTCTAAATTAACTGAAACTACATCATCTGTGGAATAACTAAAATGACCATTTGGAATTTGAGGATGATGACGATCATATTTACGTTGACCAGTAATTTCATCTCCAGAACCAGGAGCCAGTGAAGAATAGAAGTCGGTGGAGGTTGTAGTAGCTCCAGTTCCAGCTCCAGTTCCAGCTCCAACACGCCCCTCTTCATCTTCAATATTAATCAATTGTAAAACTAAAGGTCTTCTAGTAACAATTCCAGTACCTCTAGGTAAAAAATCTTTACCAACAATATTTTCCAATACAGAAGATTTCCCACATGATTGAGATCCAACAACAGCAAGAATTGGTAAATCTATATCTGCCAATTGGGTAGTAGTTATAATATCCTGAAGTTTATTAACAACAGGTATAAGATCTTGAAGGGAGGACATGGTTTCTCTCTTGTTTGCTTCCTTTTCTTTTTTTTCAGTGTTGATGTTTGGATGTGAATTTTGCTAATCTTTTTGGTTGTCAAAAAAAGTTTACGTTTTTGATTTGACAGGACAAACTTTTAGTTATAAGATATGTAATTGGTGACAAGAAAGTATGGTGATTATTGAGTTTACTTTCTCACTTCCAATTGATTGATGTTTGTTTTGATGAGGATTAGTATATTAAGTATCCAAATTTATTGTTGTATTATTCTATGGGGTATATAACACGATTTGGGTAAATACAAAAGAAAAAAAGTTTTGGTGAGAAAAACTTTTTAGACACAGACAACAAATGGAAAAAAAAAAATGGCAACACTTTGCTCTGATGGGATCACGTGCAGATGTGGATTATGAGTTGTTTTTTTTTAAAAAAAGAAACTGGACCTTTATTCGATATAGTAAAGATATCTGACAGAAGAGAGAATTGAAAGGAATAGGTTTATGTAATTGTAAAATTTAATTTATTTATATATATCTTTTTTGTAATTGCCACCGTCTGCACATTTAACCTTCTTTTTCAAAGTGGAATTTTTGCCATCATTATTAGAGTTTCGATGAGCCCCACCATAAGGTTGTGGGTCAGTTTTTTATTTTTGGACGGGGTGGGGCGAAAACAAAAAAACGAAAACAAAGAGTACACGACGAAGCAGTTTATTGTTTTATTTTTCCTTCCTTTTTTTCTTGGTCCAATAAATTTCTAGGTAAAATTTAGTACTAAAGTTGTGGTATATGTTTTGTCAGTTGAAAGACTCGTACTTGAAACTTTCGTAATTCTTGTTGGATTATTATTTGTTACAGAATGTTGTAAATTTTCTTTGAATTCAATAAGGTAAACTATAACTCACATGTAAATTAGATTATTTCTTTTATGTAATTTCTTGTTGTTTCTTGTAGAGTTTCTTTTTTTGCAGTTTTCTTGCAAAAAATCATCCAATTGAAAATTTACTCTACAAGAAACAACAAGAAATTACACATATTTGTACATAATGATAAATCATATAAATTGGTAGCATACAGCTATGATAGAGAAAGAGAGAGAAACAAGGTTATTGAAGGATTAAATTGTTACTTTAAACTGTTACACTTTAAACTGGTATACATTACAAAGAATGGTTATCGAAGGATTGGTTGTTACTCCTAGATACAAATTTTGAATTACCAAATGTAGAAATCAATTTACAATTCAAGTTTTTTATACGTTAATAACAAAAATATCACAGCCATTCGACTATAAGCTTCCCCAATATAATACCAGTAGTTTGTTACTCCTTGAAATATGATTACCATCAGTGAATCTGGTAGCTGTGATAAAACCCATTCCTGCATATAACACCCCTCAGTAAAATGAAAAACATTGAGGTGTCTTTTTTTTTCTTTCAAAGTTAATGGAAATTTGACGTATTTGATCTTTAGTCCTTCCCCCTACAACCGAATAAAAAGCTTTGTGAATTGTATTAGGAAATGTTCAAGATCAATTCATTACTAATCCTTTTAGGAATAGTATCAATTGTTGTATCATCCCTGATTGACTTAATTAAATCTTCAATTCCTTCGTCAGTATCAACATTATGGGAAATTCCAATATATCAACGTGCAGTTGACTTAAATAAAGGATTTGTTAAAGAAACTGATATGGTTGTTCTTAAAAATATTGATTCTAAACCTCAAGATGAATATTATTTCCTTACTAATGACGGTTTTGATTCAATTGGGGAACTTTCTATATTTGCTGGTGTTTTAAATGATGATCAATCATTTGAATTAAATTACACTGAAATTGTTGATAGTAAAGTATTTTTAATTAAATTACCTATTCCAGTAGCTCCAAATTCGGAAATTACTCTAAAATTTAATTATGTTTATTCTGGTCAATTAGTTGCTGTACCAAAGGAAATTTCCATGGATACAGTTCAAACTTTATTATACAAGACAAATAAATTCCCCTTGAGTCCTTATTCTATTAAGGAATATACTTTATTATTTCAAGGATTATCTAAAGGTGAAGAATATAATATTGAAGATGTTGAAAGTACTGAAAATCCTCCAGTACTTTCTGGACCTGAAGTTAATTCTGAACAAGGATTAATTTCCTATGGTCCAGTTGGCAATCCAATTCCTCCATTTACCCTTGTCCCACTTGGTTTAAAATATGCTCATAATCGTCCCTTGACTAAAGTTACTAATTTATATCGTTCAATTTGGGTTCCAGCATCTGATGTTAATAAATTAAGTATTGAGGAATATTATGAAATAACAAATACTGGAGCTCATTTAAATTCTGGATTTAATAGAGTTGAATGGATGAAAGGAAGATTTGAAACTGTTAGAAATCATTGGGCTTTATCTCATTTAGAGTTTCCTTTAACTAATGGAAGAGATATGAGTGATTATTATTTCACAGATAAAGTTGGAGTTGTTTCAACTCATAAATTAGTAGAAAATTACTTAATTTTAAGGCCAAGATTTCCTTTATTTGGGGGTTGGAATTATAATTTTACTTTAGGTTGGACTGAACAATTAGATAAATTCTTACACAAGCTTACAAATTCTTCAGATGAATATATAATTAAAGCTCCTTTATTAAACAGTTTAAGAGATGCAAGTTATGATTCAGTATACTTACAATTTTATTTGCCTGAAAATTCTGAATTTTTACAAATTGCTTCACCAATTGCGTATGATTCACTTACAATTGAGAATGAATTGTCATATTTAGATGTTTCCAAAGGTCATGTTAAAGTGACAATTGGGTATAAAGGGTTAATTGATGATTTATATAAATTGGATGTTTTTGTTAAATTTAAGTATACTCAATTTGATTATTATAAAAAAGTGGCTAAAATTTCTGGATTGATATTTTTGGCATTAATTAGTTATTATCTTGTTGGAATGATTGATCTTTCAATTGAAAAGGAAAAAGAAACAAAGAAGTAGTGGTAGATAGTAAAATGTGTATTAAATGTACAGTAATAAACTGAGAAATATTTCGTAAGTTTAATAGTCAGACGGTTGTAAAAGTTTAGATCTCTAGAACCAGTTTCCATACTAAAGATTCAATACTTCTGTGAACATGAACATGAACATAAACATAAACATAAACATAAACATAAACATACCAGTAATAAAATTTAGCTCTTAAAGGATTACCAAATATACCAAATTCTCATTCGTCAAGTACATAGTAAAATCTAGCTCTTCTTTCACTTGTAAAGTACAAAGTAAAATTTAGCTCTTCTTTCATTCGTGAAACACATAACACTAAGAAATACCCCTAAAACATGTATAATCTACTCCTGTATTTCATACTCTTGTTTTAATTGATTCAACTGTTCTTGTCTCAATATCATTTCTTCATTCTTAATTAAAGATCTATCAACAGGATATAAACTTGTAACAAGATATCTTCCTTGAAAATTAACTCCATTTAATTCATTTGCTGCTCTTATGGCATTATTTAAGTTTGAATAAATTATAAAACAGCTTCCTTGTGTATTTGTATCATTTGAAATTCTTAATTGATTTATATTTCCAAATTGTCCAAAAAATTCATACATTGAATTTGTTGATACTTTAAATGGTAGATTCTTTACTTGAACTATTGGGAATTCTCGAGACATGACGTCGAATACTTGTTTTTACTTGTTTTAATTTTAAATTGTTTTAATTGCTATATTACTACTATCTAACTACTCAAAAAAATTTATCTTGTCTTATTCCAATAATCTTTTTCCTATGATGAATTAATTGATAATATAATCCACCAATTAAAATCAGAACACCTAAAAGAACAATTACAAGATATGAATAACCTCGTGGGAGCTCTGATATAGCTTCAGCTTCCTGGTCACCAAATTCTTGACTTGTTTGATCCTTATGAGCTTCTTCAATTTCAGACAAGGGTTCTTTCATTTCTTCTGTATCTCTGCTAAAAGTTTTAATACCACTAATATAAATATCCTTAATAGGCTTAGACAGTTTCTCAACTTCAACATTACTAATCTTTTCCAAAATATCAAACCCATCAATTAATTGTCCAAAAACAACATGCTTACCATCCAAATGAGGAAGTTGTTCAACATTAAGTATAAAAAATTGACAACTATTAGTATTTGCACCTCGATTTGCCATACTTACTCGACCTAATTTATCATGTTTTAAATTAAAATTTTCATCATTAAAACTTTCACCATATATACTACAACCACCTTCGGAAGAAATATCACCACCTTGAATCATAAACCTCTTGATTATACGATGAAACAATACATCTTGATAACTTTTCTTTAAAGTTCTAGTAGATAATTGAAAGAAATTATCTACAGTCTTAGGTACAGTTTTACCAAATAATGCAATGGTCAATTTTCCTAATTTTGTAGATTCATCTGGTGTTATTCTTTGTGAGATGGTGAATATTACTTTATGGGTAACTTCAGGATCTTCTTTTAAATATGTTAATTCTTTTGTAGTTAGAAATTCAGGGTCGTCTTGGCTGATCTTATTATCCACCAAATCTTTACTAGTACCTTGAGGTATAATAGCAGACGATACTAGTGAAATTAAAATAAATATAACTTGTAATAGGGTAAATTCCATGGTTTTTTCCTCTTTCTAGACCAGCTAGTATTATTTTGGGTCTGTTTTTTGACTTTCTTGGCAATACCTGACCTAAATAAATTGGGCATATTTAAAAGTTTAGGTGTTATTATGTTGGGCGAAAATCAAATCACGTGATACGCACGTGACAAATTTGTTTTTTTTTCAAATTGTCAAAGAGAAAAGAAAAAAAAGAACATAGAGTGGCGATAATAAGACAAATTAATCTGCTCAACTACATTCAATTGAATTGTATTAACTCAATTAAGAAGTAAGGCTATAGATATTAACTACAAATAATATGAACGGAATTAAAGTAGATATTAATCACCTTAAAAAAGGTGAAGTTAACCTAGGAACATCAATTATGGCGGTTAAATTTCAAGATGGAGTTATATTAGGTGCTGATTCACGTACTACTACTGGTTCATATATTGCTAATAGAGTTACTGATAAGTTGACTCAAATTCATGATACAATTTATTGTTGTCGTTCAGGATCTGCTGCTGATACTCAAGCTGTTGCTGATATTGTTAAATATTATCTTCAAATATATTCTGCTCAATTACCACCAAATGAAACTCCAACTACAGAAATTGCTGCTAATGTATTTCAAGAAATTTGTTATAATAATAAAGATAATTTAACTGCAGGAATAATTTGTGCAGGATATGATAAACAAAATGGTGGTAGTGTATATTCAATTCCTATTGGTGGCTCAGTTCATAAACAAGATTATGCAATTGCTGGATCAGGTTCAACTTTTATTTATGGTTGGTGTAACGAAAATTTTAAATTAGGGATGAATAAAGATGAATGTGTTGATTTTATAAAAACTGCTCTTTCAGAAGCTATTAAATGGGATGGATCTTCTGGTGGAGTTATTAGAATGGTTATTTTAACTGAACGTGGTGTAGAAAGATTAATTTTTTACCCTGATGAATATCAAAAGTAGTAAACAATAAATATAGGGAAAATAGATTGAAGACTTTTTGTATGTACTTTGTCTTATTTCTGTGAATGGAATATCTGTTGACGGATATTACCTGTAAGTGGAGGAAGACCGAATTCAAAATTCGTTTAATATGAGTCACATGTCCCTTTAACCAAATACACTTCTCCAAGTAATTATAATTTCCGATCTGACTGATAAATCGTGAGTGTTTCGTATGTTGCTGGATTTATTCCTTCAATAGCCGAGAATTGCTTTGTTTTTTCTCGCCTTTACCGGCCACAAAAAAAAACACTCATTTTTTTCTCTATATATTTTTCTGAGTCATGAAAATTTTCAGACCTATAAATCTATCTTGCAATTTCTCTTTCTTATCTCCAAATAGCCAAATAGCTTAATCAACGACAATGCCTGCTGAATTAGACGCCAGTAAATTACAAATTACCAAAACTACTAAGCCTTCTGAATTATTACCAAAAGAAAAGTTAGTTTTTGGTAAATCTTTTACTGATCATATATTAGAAATTGAATGGACTAAAGAAAAAGGTTGGGGTATTCCAACAATTACTCCTTACCATAACTTATCCCTTGATCCTGCCACTTCATGCTTACATTATTCATTTGAATTATTTGAAGGTATGAAAGCATATCGTGACTCTCAAGGTAAAATCCGTACTTTTAGAGGAGATAAAAATATGGAAAGAATGAATAGATCAGCTAAAAGAGCAGCATTACCAACTTTTGATGGAGAAGAATTTATGAAATTACTTGATAAATTCTTATTAATCGAAGAAAGATTTGTTCCTACTGGATATGGATATTCTCTTTATTTAAGACCAACATTAATTGGAACTAATGTTGGATTAGGTGTTTCTGCTCCAGATAAGGCATTATTATATTTAATTGCTTCTCCTGTAGGTCCATATTTCAGTGCTGGTTTCAAACCAGTTTCTTTAGAAGCTACTGATTATGCTGTAAGAGCATGGCCCAAGGGTGTTGGTGCTTATAAATTAGGTGCAAATTATGTATCATGTATTGAACCACAAATGAAAGCTGCCGCTAGAGGCCATTCTCAAAATTTATGGCTTTTTGGTGAAGAAGGTTATATTACTGAAGTTGGTGCTATGAATGTTTTCTTTGCGTTTAAGAATGAAGATGGAACTAAGGAATTAGTAACTCCACCATTAGATGGTATGATTTTACCTGGTGTTACTAGAGCTTCTACTTTAGAATTAGCTAGAGCTAAATTAGATTCGAGTGAATGGACAGTTAATGAACGTAAATTAACCATTCATGAAGTGAATGAACGTGCTAAAAAGAATCAATTATTAGAAGCTTTTGGTACTGGAACTGCTGCTATTGTTTCTCCAATTAATAATATTGAATTTAATGGAGAAAATATCGATGTTCCTGTTGTTGCTGGAGGTGTTTCTGGTGAATTGGCGTTACAAATTAGTGAATGGATTAAAGGAATTCAATATGGTGAAGAATCTTTTAAGGATTGGTCAAGAGTTGCCCAATAAAGTATTTGATAGACTTTTATAGTATAAATATATCAGACTGTTTAGACTAAACTAACAGGGGGTTATACCCGCTTCTTCTTTCCAAATATTCTCAAGGTTCATAAATACTTCAATACATTCTCAGATTCTTTTTTTGCTTTTATTTTTATTTTTTTGTTTATTAGGTGCAAAATAAAATGCCCTTCATATTGGTTCCACAGTGCCGTTAATAACCGAGAAAAATTGCCTTATTGACACAACGTTTGAATAAATACGACCTATGGTGTAATGCCGTTCGCATACACGGTGGAATGAATTAGTTACACATATAAAAGGGAATATAAATTCCCCGATCCACATTTAATGTAGTCAACAAATATAAATCTACTGGTACTCTTAAAAGATTTATTTAATCTCACCTAATGTACAACTACAAAGATCCAAGGTTTCACATTACTGCAAGTTTAACCACATCTTGAAATCACATACATAATGGACATTGGTAGACTGACCAATCATTTCAAATACAATTGAAACCCCTTTCCCTTTTTGGGGGATGTATCAGATATGAATTGTCTTAGAGAAACAAGGTCACTGATTTTTTTTTTTACATCAGATTTAATCTGTAAAAATGATTATTTTTTTGTGGAGTATAACTATGGGTGGGGTAACAAACAACTTTGGTGTCAGAGAAAAAATAAAAGAGAATTTCTTACGGCGAATTCTTCATACGGCTCCAGAAGACAAAAAACCCTGAGTTCAATTTTGGAAATATCCCTCGAACCCTGAAAACCTTATGATTGTTTTGTGTTGAGAATTTGTGGAGTACATGATACAATACTCCATTTAATCATGATGTGATTCATATACCTACCGTATATCTACACTGTGGGTATAACAACAATAATTGTTCAATTCGCGCATGTATTCCAGACAATGGGTATTAATTATCGATAGTACACTAAAGCCACAGACATTGCATCACCGCTATTTCTGCAGAACTAATTTACTCGAGAATTAAAACAATCGTATTCTCAATCGTGTTTACAATCGTGTTCACAATCGTCTTCGGTTGTCATTTTTAGTAGGTTGATTTCTTTACATCGGATAGACCTTTAAAAAATAAAGCATTGATCCGGGGGGAGTTATCAATTTGTGTAACGCCGAAAAAGGTGAACCTTACAATAGTTATCTACAATTTGAATTAAAAAAACGCCACATAGAATTACCAGGTGAGAGGGGATTCAAGATATTTAACAATAATACACTTGCCGGAATACCTCCGAACCTATTGTCTGTCTTTGATTATTTGATGATTATTTGGCAAAATATTCTTCCGCCTCAATTACGTAACTCTCGAAAGCTTAACTTGTGATTTAGAATATTCGTTTCATGCACCAATTCCAAAAGTTTAAAGCGAAATGCGAGAGATGGGCATCAGGACATATGTACTTGTTGATTAGATAAGACCCTGAAACAATTATCAAGCATATCTATAAGGCAATATTTCATTCACCCGATTTTTCAATGTTATCATTGGGAAATAATAAAAAAACTTAGTGCCTTAGTTGTCGTAACCATCTGGTAAGCCATAAAAATATAGTATTTCTTTTTTTTTAATCAAAATCCCTGGAAAACTACCCAATACATTTTTTTTACTTATACAATCAAGAGTAATGTCGGAACTATGAAAAAAATTTCTTTTTTTTGTTGCCTGGTTCTTTTGCAGTTAACGGAATTGTAACGGTTAAAAAATTGTAGTTTATTTGCCGAGATGAGATAGCATCACCTGTTCTCAATAGATACGTCAATTAACTAGAATAGAAGTCATAAGATTGCAATTTTTTGCAATATAGATAAGATAGCATTGAATAATACTCTTTGCTATCAGCTTGCATTTAGGAATGCAACAGCGACATGTTTATTGTTGTTGATAATCTCCAATAAAAAAGTTGTACGGCGATTTGTCTCGGTTCTACATTTGATCTTTCCCAAGCCCGCCAAAATCCAATATTTTTGTACCTAACATGTAATAAATTACAGGTTACTCTAAAACATGTCAAAAAAATATTGATATATTTTTTAAATTTCATAGAACAAAAATAAAAAATAATGGTTGTGAAAATTGATAAGCATATTTCATTATTCTCATTATTCTCATTATTCTCTTTATGCGGGAGCAGTAACTTTCGATAGCAAAATTAGATTGCAATTTACTGGAGAAGCGGGAGGCGGGACGTGTTTGATAATGAAAACTGTTTCAAATATAAATATCAAATCATCTTTCCTTTAATTTTTTTTTGTTTTGCATTCTATTCTTTTGAAAACATTAAGTATTCTTTTTCATTTAGCTTATACCTATACACAATGCCTGAAAAAGATATTCACTTTGTCGGTTCCAGAGAAATTTCTAGTGCTGAAGAAAAAGGTGACGTTGTTTACGTCGACTCTTATTCTCAACAACCAGAATCTTCCAAATTAACTGGATTTGCTAAATTTGCCGATGGTTTCAAACGTGCCAAGGTTGAAGATTTAGGAGTTGATGAAAACTTGAGTGATGCTGAAAAGATTGCTATTTTAACTGCCAACTCTCCGTTATCTCGTTCCCTTAAAAATAGACACTTGCAAATGATTGCCATTGGTGGTTCCATCGGTACTGGTTTATTCGTGGGATCTGGTTCTAATTTATCTACTGGTGGTCCAGCTGGTTTATTGATCGCTTATATTTTGATTGGTTCTATGATTTACTGTACTGTTCAATCTTTAGGTGAATTAGCTGTTACTTTCCCTGTTTCTGGTGCTTTCGTTACTTACAACTCTCGTTTTATTGATCCTTCTTGGGGTTTCGCTATGGCTTGGAATTATGCTATGCAATGGTTGGTTGTGTTACCTTTGGAATTGGTTGCTGCTTCATTAACCATCAAGTATTGGGATCCCAATACGAACTCGGCAGCATATGTTACTGTGTTCTATGTTTTGATTGTAGCTATTAATTTCTTTGGTGTAAGAGGTTATGGTGAAGCCGAATTTGTCTTTTCAGCAATTAAAGTGTTAGCTGTGGTTGGGTTCATTATTTTAGGTATCGTGTTAATTTGTGGTGGAGGTCCTCAAGGGGGATACCTTGGTGGTCACTTCTGGCATATTGAAGGAGCTCCTTTCCCTAACGGTGCTAAGGGTGTTGTCACGGTGTTTGTTGGTGCTGCCTTTGCCTTTGCTGGTACTGAATTATGTGGTTTAGCTGCTGCTGAATCGGCCAACCCAAGAAAGAGTTTACCAAAAGCTTGTAAACAAGTTTTCTGGAGAATCACTTTATTCTATGTCATTTGTTTAACTTTAATTGGTATGTTAGTTCCATATAACAACAAGAGATTGTTAGGTGCTTCTTCTGTCGATGCCACTGCTTCTCCATTCGTTATTGCTATTGAAAATGGTGGTATCAAAGGTTTACCATCAGTCATGAACGTTGTTATTATGATTGCTGTGTTATCTGTTGGTAACTCTTCTGTTTTCGGTTCTTCTCGTACTTTAGCTGCCTTGGCTGCTTCTAACCAAGCTCCAAAGATTTTCGGTTACATTGATAAACAAGGTCGTCCTTTAGTTGGTATTATTGCTCAATTAGTTATTGGGTTATTATGTTATCTTGCAGCATCTCCAAAGGAAGGTGAAGTCTTCGGTTGGTTATTGGCTTTATCTGGTTTATCATCAATTTTCACCTGGGGATCCATCAATGTTTGTTTGATCAGATTCAGAAGAGCTCTTTCTGTTCAAGGTAGAGACACTAGTGAGTTAACCTTTACTTCTCAACCAGGTCTTATTGGTGCTTACTGGGGTGTCATCCTTAATGTTGTTGTCATCTGTTTGCAATTTTGGATTGCTGTTTGGCCATTAGGTGGTTCCCCAAGTGCTGAAACTTTCTTTAATAATTTCTTAACTGTTCCTGTTGTCATTGTATTCTACCTTGGTCACAAGATTTATTCTAGAAACTGGAAATTCTATATCAGAGCCAAGAATATTGATATTGATACCGGAAGAAGAGAAATGGATTTGGATTTAGTTAAACAAGAAGTTGCTGAAGAAAAAGCTTACATTGCTTCCTTACCTTTCTATAAGAGAGTTTACAATTTCTGGTGTTAGATTGAATATTTTAGCATCTCTCATTTCAATTCTTGTACTTATGCCTTAGGGTTATTTATTTCTTATTTAGGTTTTAATAATATCGTGAACAATAAAACGTTTATACTGTAGTGATTTATTTCACAAGCATTCCTGTTTGCGTGCTCTAACATTATATAATTAACAAAGTATCTCTACGTGCATAAGTTGAAATATGTCGTTTATACTACAGTCAATTGGGGGAGGATGCTCTTTCTTTAAACAATATATACGTATAGTTGCTTTCCGTGATCTGGTCTAACTATATAGTTGATGACGCTTACTGTTATTACTGTTTAACTATTACCCAGAAATCATAGTTGCATAATATCAACTATGATTTACATTGAGAAAAACGCATATTGAGTATAAAACATCTAACTTCCATACAACCATTTTAGACACTTCCATATTAGGTTTTCATTTCTTGCTTTTCGATATTGCCATTATTTACCGAAAACATATCCCGTTGATACAACGTTGTACAAATACCTATTCGTGGAAGAATTAAGTTAACTACATTTATAAAGGAGAGGTAAATCCTCTGACATATATCTAGTTTAATTGGAAAGCTAGACCCAGTACTTCCTGGAACTATAAACTATCCAGGATTTATTTGTTGTTATCTACACTTCATACAATTATAAATATCTAACACTGTAATAAAAAAAAACACCCCCACTACAAGTCCAATCATATTCCATAGTATCACCTTGATGACAGCCCAATGATTTCAAGCCCAATGATTTCAAACCCAATTGAAGAACCCTACCCCTAAATGGTAGAGGACAACTTGTTCCTGAGAAATAGATAAAATTTTAACCTGTAAAATGTTTTCGTTTTATGTGTGGGGAGATAACGAGGGTAACCAGTAATCAACCAAAAAAAAAGAGAAGTGAAGGCTAATTTTTTCGTACGGCATTACAAGACAAGAAATATGATTCAACTGGTTTCTAGGCGAAATTAAACTTTATTTTATGTCGAGTATTTGTGGGGTACATACAATACTAAAACAATTCTATTGAATCATAATATGATTCACAATACTGGGGAAACAATTGGTACACTCTTTTTCTTGCAAAAAACTTCACACATGCAAATAATACAATGGTGTTTACTATTGATCCAACTAGAGCCAGTAAATCTGAACCTTCATCCCCGCGTAACTTATTTACTCGAGAAATATCACTTTAGTTTCTTGGCACATATGAAAAAAGAATAAATCAGGAGTTGTTGTTTGTGCAACACTTGGAAAAGGCTTATGTGACAATGCTCACTTATCTAATTTTAACTTTAACAAAGCCAGTTAAATCTCGACAAATGCATGGCATCGACATATTAACAATAAGAATACCACCTAACGTTTGTTTTTTTGCATAAGAATCGAATTAAAAACTTTTAAGTTGTGGTGCTTTAGTGCATTTATCTCTAGGTAGCAACTCCAATTACGTAATATGCAGAATTTTTGACGGAGTAAGTTTGTACGGCGATTTGAAGATTCGATCTTTTACATATCTGCAAGATTCAAATCTGTATACCTAAATCGGAAATAAATTACAGATTAGCCTCCAACTTGTAAAAAAAACAACAAAAGTTAAGAAACTAAGGTTTGTTAATTCTGATAAGAGTACTTCAAACCATCTGTCGATATCAGATTGCAATTTATCAGAGGAGAATGAGGGGGAAAATATTTGATACCGAATGAATTGATTAAAATATAAATATCTAGTCATCTTTCCTTTTTGCATTCTTTGGTACGTTTTTTTTGTTTTTATATTGTTACACTTTCTCACTTAGATTATCTACATAATGTCTGAAAAAGAAATTCACGTTGTTGCTTCCAAACAAGCTACTGCAGCTGAAGAAAAGACTAATGTTGTATATAAAGATTCCTATGCTCAACTAGATTCGGACTTAACTGGATTTGCTAAATTTGCCGATGGTTTCAAACGTGCCAAGGTTGAAGATTTAGGTATTGATGCAAACTTAAGTGAGGCAGAAAAGATTGCTATTTTAACTGCAAATTCACCATTACGTCGTTCCCTTAAAAATAGACACTTGCAAATGATTGCCATTGGTGGTTCCATCGGTACTGGTTTATTCGTGGGATCTGGTTCTAATTTATCTACTGGTGGTCCAGCTGGTTTATTAATTGGATATATTTTGATTGGTTCTATGATTTTTTGTACTGTTCAATCTTTAGGTGAATTAGCTGTTACTTTCCCTGTTTCTGGTGCTTTCGTTACTTACAACTCTCGTTTTATTGATCCTTCTTGGGGTTTCGCTATGGCTTGGAATTATGCTATGCAATGGTTGGTTATCTTACCTTTGGAAATTGTTGCTGCTTCTATTACTCTTCAATATTGGGATAAAAAGACAAATCCAGCAGTTTATGTCACGGTATTTTATATTTTTATTGTTTCAATTAACTTCTTTGGTGTTAGAGGTTATGGTGAAGCCGAGTTTGCTTTTTCTCTCATCAAGGTTTTGGCAGTTTGTGGTTTTATTATCTTAGGTATAGTCTTGATTTGTGGTGGAGGTCCTCAAGGAGGATACCTTGGTGGAAAGTACTGGCATATTGAAGGAGCTCCTTTCCCTAACGGTGCTAAGGGTGCTGTCACGGTGTTTGTTGGTGCTGCCTTTGCCTTTGCTGGTACTGAATTATGTGGTTTAGCTGCTGCTGAATCGGCCAACCCAAGAAAGAGTGTACCAAAAGCTTGTAAACAAGTTTTCTGGAGAATCACTTTATTCTATGTCATTTGTCTAACTTTAATTGGTATGTTAGTTCCATATAACAACAAGAGATTGTTAGGTGCTTCTCCTGTCGATGCCACTGCTTCTCCATTCGTTATTTCTATTGAAAATGGTGGTATCAAAGGTTTACCATCAGTCATGAACGTTGTTATTATGATTGCTGTGTTATCTGTTGGTAACTCTTCTGTTTATGGAGCTTCTCGTACTTTGGCCTCTTTAGCTGCTTCTGGTCAAGCACCAAGCATTTTAGGCTACATTGATAAACGTGGACGTCCTTTAATTGCAATCATTGTACAAATGATTCTTGGTTTATTATGTTATCTTGCAGCATCTCCAAAGGAAGGTGAAATTTTTGATTGGTTATTGGCTTTATCTGGTTTATCATCAATTTTCACCTGGGGATCCATCAATTTTTGTTTGATCAGATTCAGAAGAGCTCTTGCAGTTCGTGGTAGAACCACCGATGAATTGACTTTTGCTTCTCAACCAGGTCTTATTGGTGCTTACTGGGGTGCTGGCCTTAATGCTATTGTCGTCTGTTTGCAATTTTGGATTGCTGTTTGGCCATTAGGTGGTTCCCCAAGTGCTGAAACTTTCTTTAATAAGTTCTTAACTGTTCCTGTTGTCATTGTATTGTACGTTGGTCACAAGATTTATTCTAGAAACTGGAAATTCTATATCAGAGCCAAGGATATTGATATTGATACCGGAAGAAGAGAAATGGACTTGGAGTTGGTTAAACAAGAAGTTGCTGAAGAAAAGGCTTATATAAAAACATTACCATTCTACATGAGGATTTATCATTTCTGGTGTTAGATTGAATATTTTAGCATCTCTCGTTTCAATTCTTGTACTTATGTCTTAGGGATATTTGTTTCTTATCTAGTTTTTACTATTATGGAATTCTTTAACAAATTATAATGTAATAAATGTTTTCTGAAGCTTTAAGTAGTCATTCCTCTGATATTATACAATGGGGGAGAGTATTCCTTTTAGATTAGGCTTTTTCTGAGAAGCCCATACTCAACAGGAAGAAAAGTTCATGATTTACAAGAATTGTAGAGAAATATTTGTTTCGGTTGATATCCTGTGAAGTACTAATTAAGTATTTATCATTTTCACCGTACTACATAAACAAACATGAAAGTATTTCACGTTTTACAGAGTTAAACAGATGTATACTGAGTAATAGTGAGTAAGTCTAACTTTAGTGAAATTAGCCACTATTTTTTTCTTTTTGTGTTTTTTTTCCGGAAATACCAATACACCAATTCCAATGGAAACCGGAAATTGAATATCCGCAAATTAATAAAGCGGGGGTTCAATACGCAATACGAAGAAAAAAAAATTAGTACATCAAGTACAGGGTTCTTTCCAAAAACAGTCTGTGCTCTGAACCAATGGCTGCAAAGATACACAACTGTTCCAAAGTTGGTAGCTCCACTTTAATGTGAATTTCTTTGTTAATCTTTTAGCTATTATTATGATAGATTTGCTTGCATATTTGGCTAGAATGCAAGATAAAGCTAAGTCTAAGTATTAAGGATTGACTTATTTAATATAAAAGAATAATCAAGAGATACTTGATTACAACTGAAGAGTTGTGGTTATCAAGTTCATGGCCCTCTTAAATGAACAAGCCCAGAAAAGTAACTCAAGGATTCAAATATTTTCGAAGATCTATGAGGTCTAGAACAGGAATTACAGTCAATTATATGGTTTAAATAGTTTAAACTGCCATTCAATAATTTCTTCATAGGTCTGAATACAAGCAAAGACAGCTGTTATTAAACGCCTTGTGTGAACCGTTACTGTTAAGTTATGTTTATAAATAAACCTTAGGTAAGTCTGTCGGACTTAGGACTGATTTTTCTCTTTCAAACGAATGTAACACTCTCGGTGATTGGGATGTAATCATCAACGAGGGGATACAAACTATAAACAAGGTTCATAAAGGAGAAAATGCCATAACTACATGTACCAAATCCTTTTATGTGAATGCAAACGCATAACCTAGTCTCATCTCATGTTACATGCAGGTTATTTATCGAAATTGCATCAACTTTCATCATAGTGAGCATTACGGGTTTAAATAATTGAAGTTTTGTGGCATCTATTTACGACCTTCTTTCAAATCAACATGTTCTACTTGATAACTTATTGAGAATTTCCCTGATATTAAAGTATCTTCTGTGATTTTTTTTAATTAGCAAGAAGTGTTCATAAATCCTTGAGATATCTCCCCTTATGCTCTTAAATCCTTTATTTCATGGAGATTAATCCGGGTAGATGGATACAGTTTTTAAACCTCTACTAATTATGTACAAAATTCATAATCGTAACTTATAGATCAATAAGAGAATAAGCCAATCTTGTAAACCAATTAATGTTTCCAGAAAATGCAATCTGTCAATCATTGGACATGTCTGTCAACTTCGGCGGAGTTTCCCAATTGGATACTTCCGCGTATTGGAATATCACACAAGAAAAACGCATGTCGGTTGTAAAAAAAAAAAAAGTGGGATCGGTTCCTAGATTCAAATAGAAAACACGTCTCATAGGAGTAACTACTGTGTCAAAGCTTTTATCGTTGTCATGTATTAATAGACTAATTATCGTAAAGGAATTGTTGGAGTAAGCAAGTTCCGCTTGACTGGGAGAATTCCTTAACACTTACATCGAGAACAGCAAATGTAGAGAAAAGCAAAGAAGATACATTGGGGTAGAGTACAGTCTTTGATGTCAAATGGTTAACCAATGATTGGATAGTCTATGATACGTGATGAGATTCATCTGTTTGTGGGATTCTTTTTTGGGGGGAATTTCCGCAAGTCCCCCGCCCAATTTACGAGGCCGGAATTACTCAAAATCCCGGAGCATTCAACAAAAGTTTAGGTATTCAGCTAGTCATTGTTGTAATGTAACATTCAAATAGCAATGATTCAGATGGTAATCTACCTCTATCAATATCTTGATTATGTCACTGGTGTATTTCTTCCTTTAGGAGTTTAGATACTTCTCTATTATAGTGAGAAATAATTATTTCCCACTAGTGGAGAACTTCAGTTAAGTCCGAGTTTTTTTGGGGACAAAACCAAGCAATTTCCGTATATTTTTTATGAGAGTGATGTACTCCAAAATCGCTAGAGTGGGGTTTGCAGCAAAAAAAAAAACTGTTTGATCATAGAACACAGAACACACATGCGGAAATATGCACACGCCTTTATTGTAAGTAAGTATAATTTGGAACAAATATATATAGAAACAAATAATTCAGTTCTTTGTCAGTTTTTTTTTTCATTTATCATTGATCAAAACAAAAGACATTTCAAGAATGGCTTCAATCAATTCATCAGTATCAGTTGATTCACTTGCCAAGCCAGTTCCTATTCATGATGAAAAATTAGTAGTTCATAGAACATGTAGTGTTGCTGGTGACGGTAATGAATTCGTTATTATTGGAGAAAATAAATATTATAGACATGAATTAATGCAAGCTTTCGGTGGTACTTTCACTTCAGGATTGACACCATACCCAAAACATCAAATTGGTAATGCTGCCGCTCTTGGTTTAATTGCTACTCATATGAATATTTTCGTATTGGGTTTAATCTTTGCTGGTGCTACAGGAGGTAGTATTCCAAATGCAGCTGTCGGATTATTTGTCTTTATGGGAGGTTTACTTCAATTTTTAGCTGGTGTATGGTGTATGGTTGGTGGTAATACTCTTGGGGCTACTGCATTTACTAGTTATGGTTCTTTTTGGTTAAGTTTTGGAGCAATCTTTATCCCAGCATTTGGTATTCAAGATGCTTATGCTGATGACCCTGAACAATTAAATCAAGGTATTGGATTAATTTCAATTGGTTGGGCAATTTTTACTACCATGTTATTAGCTTGTCTTTTAAAATCTACTGTTTCATTTTTTTGGACTGTTTTAACTTTAGATTTAACTATTATTTTACTTGCTGCTGGTTTCTTATCTGGTAATCCAAAGATTATGAAAGCTGGTGGTATCATGGGTGTTATCAATGCCGCTGCTGGTTGGTTCGAAGCTTATGCTGGTATTGCCACTAAACAAAACTCATATCTTGTACCAAAAGAGATTCCACTTCCTGATCTTAGTCGCAAGAGCAAGAAGTAAGTAAAGTGACTTATAAATAGATGTTCCTGGGGCGGAAACAAAAATTTTGATTCACTGTTACAGGACGTTGGGTTATCTAAACAAATTCATTCAATTCTATATACTATTATTTAAAAGGGGCGGGCTGGAACCATACTTCAACAAATTTACAAATTCTTTTTATATTTACTTTTTTTTATGTTATTTATCTCTAATTACTACCATTACTATAACAATAAACTACTGTTTCTTACTAATGTTCCATAGAACAATAGATATATTTTAGTAAGATCTAAGACTGTCCTTCACTAATATGCAAGAGGTATTAAATTAAATGAAAGACAAATGGATTATTTTTTCAGTATCGAACAACCTTCTCTTAATAATTCTTAACAAGTTACACTTTATAAGTTCATTAATTTGCAGTTTATTCAAAAACCGAATGTCCTAATTTGACAGATATGTCAAGCGCATCTTTTTGCATCAATTTCTTTTTTTTTTTCTTTTTTGACTTATCCTATGGCGACGTCCCATGTGGGACTTTATTGTTTTGGAAAAATCATGTAATCTCCAAGGCTGACCTCACAATATAACCACAACAATTCTTCTTTAACTCATGCAAAAGAAATAACTCACTTATAAATGATACCTACATTCACTATCCGTGGTCGATTTCCACGAAATGCACTTCGAATAATCTTGTTTCTGGTAGTGCTACTATTCATTTCAACTTTGTTACACACATCATCGACGTTATCTGACAAATATACTATAGGAAAAAACCATGCATATTTTAGATTTTTACCAACTACAAAAGCAATCCCCATTTCATCAGAAGAGTTTAAGAAATTGATAAATACAAAGTATTCCAAGGATAATCGGATTAAACATGCTCTGATATATAAAGAATTATTACAACTGAATGATGATGAAGTTGCTACAGGAAATTTATTTTATATCCTTCAAAATCTTGACCATCAAGAAAGATGTAAATTATACTTTAGTTCTCTTTATGAACAAGATTTAATAATTGAACCGACACGTCATATTGATTTTACTAAGCTTCCAAGTTTTAAAGAATTTGAAAAGGAAGCGATTGATAATTTACAAAAGGAAAGTGAAAAACAGTTGCAAGAAGAGGGAAAGAAAGATACAAATGTTAAAGTTAAAATCACTAAGGAAATTTCAGGTCAAATAAAAAGTGATTATGAATCACTTAAGCGTAAAGTGGTTGATGAAGAACAAATTCTACATGATTATATGACTCACGTGAAGGTATTTAATAAATGTTATCTTGAAGAATTTAACAAAACTTTTACAAAAGAACAAAAGGGGTTATTGAGTGGGTTTAAATATAGTTCAAATCCTTCAATACCAAAAATACGATCTGATATGTCATTGACAACGTTAGAAACAAAAGCCTTTCCCTGGTTGAGTCAAAAATCTCCATTATATGAACACAACAATGTGGAATACAAGTTATTAACTTCATTCAAAGGAAGTTTTTTTAAGAGTTTCCAAAAGAAACTTTCAGGTAAAGGTATTGTTTTAACTATTTCTGACGATTTTAGTGAAGAATGTATAAGATTAATTCATTTATTGAGATTTCTCAATAATAAATTACCTATTCAAATAGTTCATACCGAAGAAGATTTATCTCAAGAAATTAAGAATCAAATTAAAAAAGCATGTACTGATTCATTCCATAATTATCCTAAACAGAGTATAACTTTCGTTAATATTACTCCAGCAATTCAAGAAGAATATTTACATAAATTCACTGGATTTGCCAACAAGATTGTTGCTACAATGTTTAGTTCATTTGAAGAAATAATGTTGATTGATGCAGATACGGTATTAGCTAAAGCCCCAGAAACTTTTTTTCAGTTAGAAAAGTATCGTTCTTCTGGTACCTTGTTTTATCGAGATAGAACAGTTCCAGAAATTAGAACTGAAAATGATATTCGATTCTTTATTAAATTGATGAATACTCAAATCGACGATATATTATTTGATTTAAAGCCTTCCTCATCAAAAATTTTTAATCTTCCATTTTTTAAACAACGATTAAATCATATGATGGAAAGTGGATTGGTTATGATAAATAGAAATAAACATTATGGACAACCATTAATCATGTCCAATATGAATTTCTTTTTACCTTTTGTTTCGAGATTATATGGAGATAAAGAAATGTTTTGGTTGAGTTTAGCAATTAGTGGCGATGAGAATTTTGAATTTAATGCATTACCAGCTGCAGCCATTGGTGAAATTACCCCCAATAGTGAACGTGGGGAAGATGCAGTGAAAAATGGAGGTGTTAAGGGGAAAGAAATTTGTTCTAACCATCCAGCACATATTAATGATGAAGATAATCATAGTTTATTATGGTTTAATTCTGGATTTAAGTTTTGTAGTAAAACTGCCAAAGTTAATTTCGAAGATGATTTCAAAAAGAAAATGAGATATAGCAAATTTAAACATTTAAATGAGTTTAAAACTTTTTTTGAAAGTAAATTAATTATTAAAGCAGCTGTGGTTCCACCTACTGAAGTATTAAAAGTTCCAATAGGTGAACAAGTTCCTGGTGAACCTAATGATGCTTGGATAAATATGGGTGCTTATTGTGCTGGTTATACTTGGTGTGCATATAGTTCAGTTGGTAAGGCAAGAAAATCCAAGGGAGAAGTTGGAACAATCATTGAATATTCTTCTCAAGAAATTGAATATTTCAAAGAATTGGGTGAAGTTTGGATGAGTGATTTTGATTACAGATCAAATCAACTAAAGGAATCTGATAGAAGTGAGAATTAGAATGTAGTTTATGTAGTATTAGAATAGGAATCCTATTTAACAGTTTTAACAATTAAAGAGTCCTTTGGAGGAAAGGTTCAATAATTTTTTCTGTATAGTCATAGATAAGAACCATCAGTAGGAAGTGTTGTCTTGTTCTCACTCGACAAATTAATCTTCAACGTTTCTGAGTATTTGGAAAATGTGGTAGAAGTCTCATGAAATCATTATAGAAATCTTCCCGTGTACGATTCTTCTACATGGAATGGAGAACAGTGAGAATTACGATTATCACGATTATCATTCCATATGATCAGCATATTATCTATCTGATTAAGGCGGAATTGAGAAGGAACAATTTATTTCTTCCGAAATGCCGAAAAATTATTATTTAATAACAACATTGGGAGGTCTAGATCTTGAACTCATGTGGGAGAAAGTGTACAGATCTAACTCTCTTGATCTTGGATGTTTGTTTTTAAAATCCCATTCAAGAAACGACTGTTTACGAAATTCTTTGTTTTCCCGTAATTCCTAGATGGTGCATGCATAATGAGCAAATGTCAAGATTAAATTGACACACACGTTAATTGCCAATATATGTAGATACTCCTGCCAAGTATATATTAAACAATCTAATACAATAGTGCGGGGGCAATATTTCATTATTGTTCCAGAATTGCAATAAATATATTTTTTTTACGAAACTTGGAATTTACGAAGATGCTTATGTGTCACCTACGAAAAATGATGAACCGATTATGCATAAAAGAACAATTTAGGGGACAATGGATTAATAAGGTGAAGGGGGCTTGGTCGGAATTAAATTTCCCTTTTCTAAATTGAATTGGATGAGATATTCGTCCTGGGGAGATACAGGGTGAAATTTTCACCTTCTCAGTAATACAATACGGATCGGAAACTTTTCTCAATCTTATCAGGAGATATGAACGTAACTGCAGTCTAAAATCGACACATTTCCATAAAAGCATAATAGGATATAGTTTTTAATTGTTTTTTATTTTGTGTTATTATCCTATTGTTCTGTGGTTTTGGACTAAATTCTATAAATTGTTTACGTGTTTGTTGAATTAGTTTATAGAAAATGCATACGATTGTTTTATCTGGAATTAAATCAACCCAGATCTTCCTTGGATCAAGTTTAAAGAGATTTTCCTTTCCAGGTCTAGAGCTTCAACGGCCAATGGAATAGACATTCTAAAACAATGTAAAGAAAATAATTAACAAAAAATACATTTGAAAGTACCACCTGCACCTGCCATGACCCCACTCATATATAGGAGACCTGTGGCTGATGCCCATGTTTTATATAATAATGTGACCGCCTTAGGAGTTGAAAATTTTTTTTGAAAATATCTTTAGAATCTCTATCCCCGAAAGGAATCACTCGGCTTTAATTTCAACAATTGATATTGATTTCTGCTGTTAAAGTTGTAGTATACCTACATCAATTGGTAATTTTTGAGGGATGGTATATAACCGGACAATGAATTCCTTCTAAGAGAAGAGTAGTTAACAATAATTTTATATAATTGATTCATCCCTTAAAAACTCTAGATCTAATTCATTCTCCCTCAAAAAAAAAAAATAATTGCAAAATAATAAATTGCAAAACTGAAATAAAAAAGAGAATAAAGTCCTATATTTTTTGAAACATCCAAATATATTCTTTGTTTCCAGAAAATTCAAAAGAGAATCAAATTCATATATATATATTCTTGTTTCAATTCTATCAATTTCTAAATTCAACTTTTTATACCCAAACTAAATCAATATGAGAAAGGTGAAGAAACTAAGTTTGATACAAATTGGAACACGTATTTCAATTGCCATTATTGTTCTACTTACTGCCCAAGCACTATTTATAGATAATCTAGAAATCTGGGACTTCTTTGGAAATGATTCTCTTATATTTCAAATTCTTCAAGGAACCAGAACCAACAAACCTCATTCGAAATATTTAGAATTAAAAATAAAACTTAGTGAAGATAGATCCCTTTATTTAGCTGCTTTAAAATTAGGGTCCAATAGAGATGAAGTAAATCTTTTAGTTGATACAGGTAGTGCTGATACTTTAGTCATATCACTGAATGCGCACTGTTTTATAGATAAAAGATTATATAATCCATTTGATTCATGCTTTGAAATGGGTACTTATGATATTACTCGTTCTACAACTGCAAGTGGACGAATACAAGATTTTCAAACAAAATTCTTTGGGGGTCATTTTAGTTCTGGTATGGTTATAAAAGATCAAGTACATTTAAGTGATAATAAACTGATTAGTCAATTTAAATTTGGAATTATTAATAGTACTACTATTACCAATGGGATTTTGGGGATTTCAAGAACCACTCAATCCAATGTAGATCAACAATATTCAAATTTCCCCATTGCCTTGAAAAAATCAGGAATTGTTGATAAAATAGCTTATTCTATCTATTTAAATGATTTACAATCAGAAAATGGGAATATTTTATTTGGTGGTATTGATAATGCCAAATATTATGGAAAATTAATATTTTTACCTTTTAAATCACCTAAATTTCTGAGTATTACAGTATCGTCAATTGAATTTGCCAATGGAGAAACTGTTAAAATTAACCAACCT
Source organism: Spathaspora arborariae UFMG-19.1A (assembly GCA_000497715.1). Lineage (NCBI taxonomy): Eukaryota > Fungi > Ascomycota > Pichiomycetes > Serinales > Debaryomycetaceae > Spathaspora > Spathaspora arborariae. Next base: position 297,396 of record KI547147.1, read on the forward strand.
TTTTTAGTTGATTCAGGAACGACATTTATTAATATCAATGACCGCGAAGTGTATAAACAAATCATTAATAACTTCGAAGGTCGACAATACAATAGTAAATATCTTGTTGATTGTCAACAGCCATCAAATAAATATTTTACATTTCATTTTATAGGAGTTTCTATTAGGGTTCCATTTACTGATTTGGTTACACCAGTATATGATTCAACGAGAGGGGAATTCTCAAAAGATGAATGTTTATTAGCAATTACCGTGAATCCTACAATGCCTATTTTAGGAGCAAATTTTATGAGACATGCTTATCTTGCCTTTGATCTTGAGAGAAGAAAGTTAGGAATGGCTCAAGTAAAGTTTACATCCGAGACGAATATAGTTAGGTTTCCATAAATAGAAGTAAATATATATAGAAAAATAAACTGGTTGGATCTGGAAGTATTATATATATATGAACACGAGGGAGTTGAGGGAGTTAAGAGTGTTAAGGGGTTATAGACCTGTTAAATAATAAATTACTACTTTTTTCTTTGTAACTATAAGTCAAGGAGTAGTAAAGTTGTCTTTAAACACTTACCAAAAATAACAATTAACAACGTGCAATAAATTACCACAATTCCAGATCCTTCTTATTGTTCTTGGTTGGTAGCACACAAGCAACAAAAAAAAGACAAAAAAAGACAAAAAGGGGATAGTAATTTTGACACCAAATAAACAAAATTGTTATCAGTGACAGTTTCCACAAAACTACCACTTTTCTTTTTAGATTTCTTTTGAGACTTCTTTAACTATCAACATATTCAGTATGATTGCAAATTCAACCAATATATCTAATAGAATTTTCAGATCTCAACGATACATCATCTTGATGATTTTCAGTTGTTTTCTTGTATTATTAGTCATTACCGGCCTTGCTGGACATCATGAAAAAGTAGTTCAACATGTTCAAAACTTTAAAACTAAAGCTAGTGATTCATTATATGAATTTTATAGTAGTGGGAATAGATTTACTAGTGATAAATCTGAATATGATATGGAGAAGGAAGCAGAAACAGAAGAAGAATTTGAAAATGGAAAAGAAAAAGAAAA